>VZTO01003753.1:76114-90582 GCA_013400615.1 Syrrhaptes paradoxus
AGGACAAGGGGCAATGGGTTCAAGCTGGAACACAGGAGGTTCCACTTGAATATGAGAAAAAACTTCTTTACAGTGAGGGTGACAGAGCACTGGAACAGGCTGCCCAGAGAGGTTGTGGAGTCTCCTTCTCTGGAGACATTCAAAGCCCGCCTGGATGCGTTCCTGTGTGATCTGATCTAGATGTTCTTGCTCCAGCAGGGGGATTGGACGAGATGATCTTTCGAGGTCCTTTCCAATCCCTAACATTCTGTGATTCCGTGAACAGGCAGAGATCTTTGACAGCTGCTTATCAAAGCAGTATATATTTGGAACTATATACTGAAAATGAATGCAACAAAAAAGCATGCATGCATATGTACATCCCTTTCGATTTACTGCTGGTATGGAGAAAAGGACTGTTTTGTGAACAGATAATGAAACTTTGCTTTCCAGTTGCAACTCTGGTCCCGTTATGTTTACTGCAGTAACTTAAGTACCCTCATCCTTTCCATCCTCCTGAGACCTCACATTCCACCTCCCATAATCTTGCACAGCAGTCCCACTTCCCCCAGCTTCTGGATGAAACAATTCAGATTGATGCTGCAGGCTCTTTCCTGGCTACACATGCACAGACAGCTATTAAACACTAGCTTGGGTCTCCAGCCAGCTGCCAGTTTTCACAAAACTAGTAGATACTAAATATCTTTGTATTTTGCCTGTCTGTAAAGGTTGTTCAAGAAATATTGGTAAGGCAAGAGTAGGATGGGAGGTTCATCTGAGGAACTGGGCTAGAAACGTCAACGATTAAAATTACCATTTGAAAATAGCCTCTAAGGTATCTTGAAGACCATGCTTAGAAGTATATCCTCCTTTTAAAAATTAAACCTCTAAGGCCTTCCCTTTGACACTCACACAGACTGTATATGAGAGAAATAACAGGAACAACAGCAACACGGCTACAAATATTTTTATATTTATCCATGCACTCACATTTACATTATTGTTACCCCTGTGACCAGAGATTTTGGCAACCTACAGGATACACAAAACCAGCTAGCAAAACCAGCCATAATATTACAGAGAGGCTGGCAGCCCACTGTTGGTCTGTGTGTGCACATATACATTTTGAAGATCCCAGTAGTTTTGAATAGTCTAGCCCGAAACAACCAACTAACCCCATCCACGCTATCACAGCCTTCAGTGTCACTGTTAGATCTACCTAAATGCATTTTAGCTGCACTTTCATCTGCAATGTAGCTCTAGTTGATAGCTTACTGCTGCCTGAAGAACTCAGAAGCAAAAGAGTATTATTCTATTTCAGAACTTCCATTTAGTTACTGCAAAAAAATTTCAGAACAGCTCAGAGTAGAGATTTGTTATAGCAACATTCAACTCCCCTAACTGTAGGGCTCATCTTTCAGCAAAGTTGCAGATCACATGGTGTTGAATCTGTAGCTCTACAATATCGCCTGCCACTTTAAACTTTTGCTATGAGCATTTTAACCACCCAGAATTAAAACTACTAAGTAACCTGCTACAATTGATTTACTGCAGACATTCTCAATACTTGTTTACAATGAAAAAATGAACTGTAAATTGTATTTTCATGAATCTGCTGACTGAAGGCACTGTAACAAATCACAATCTGCCCTTTCCTCTAGTACTCTTTGCTTTAGAAGAGCAGAAACAATCTGTATTCGGGAAGGAAACTTGGAGGCAGGACTCCAAAGGAATTACCAGCTGCCAATAAGATAAATACACAGTCATGGGAAGCAAGTATTTATTCCTTGCTCAGACACAGCACAAAGCAGGGATCTAGCAAGAAGGCAGAGGCCACCTTCCAACAGCTGCTGCAATTACTACTCTGACACTTCCGTATTGAAGCATGTTTATAATCACCTACTGCTACAACAGATTCAGATTCATTTTAGAAAACAACAGAGTTTTCTGTTTAGTAGTGGAAAAAATAAAAAAAAAAAAAAAAGGAACACTATTCTCATCATCCCAAAATTACTGCTGAAAGAAGATGAGTACTCCAGGACTATTATTCTCTGTTGCCAATAGCTCGGTAGAAGGTATTACTGACTTAATTCATATCAGAATTTAGAAATATATTTGACTAGCATTCTTAGGGGAAGGAAAAAAAAAGTCATTTTATACACAATCTTTGCAACAATAAATTGGAATTGGAACCAATAGGAATTTTTATAGAGGATGTGAACTATTTTTAAATGCTTTCTCCTGCACCAGAAGAGCCTTTCCATATTACTCAAATACAACATTTCACTGCCTTAAAATCCAGAAATACAAACTAGCCATGTGACATTTACTCTGGATTTTTTAAATTGTTATGATTCACGGAGAGGAGGGAGCAATGCTTTCTCAATGTTTCTACAGAAATCCTGGAAACTGTGCAAGAGTACTGCAGCACTGTATCAAAACAGCTTAGTAAATATTAAGACATAAAATTAAAATACATTACTTGTGAAAGTTCAGGAAAGACAACACACATCCTCCATCATTTGTGTACAAAATAAAAATGGAATCATGCACTATAGGCTCTCATAAGACAAGCATTAATGCAGTTTATAGGTTATGAAAAGTTTCAACTTTTACTTACTATTACTTTGCTAGTAGCATTTTTTAATATTGAAAAATTAATTAGTTTGGGACAAATTAAGTGCATTCTTTTGCAAGTACTGGTGATTTACAACTCCTTTCAATGAATCATTTTAAAAAATGTTCTAGACTACAGCTGCAAATTTAACTTTCCAAACATCAACTAATGCAGTGGTCCTCTTCAGGTATTTATCATGTTACTTCACCAGTGACTCCACGGTGAACTCCATATTTTTACAGATGGCAGTGAGTTTAAAAATATTTGATGAAATATCTTCAGAATTTCTGAAAAACTGAAGAACAACTAAAAAAAAATCCGATCTCCACAGTATTTTACTTGGTACTCTTGGCTCTGAAAGTTAAAACAAACAGAGTCAGCACTGGAATTAGCTGAAGGTCCCAAATAAGGAACTAAGAAAGGAAAAAACAGTGAACAGATCTCTTTCCGAAGAGATTTTTCTTCCCCCCCCCCGTTAATACTCTGGACAGGAGGACAGGGGAATGGGCAAAAGCAAAGCCCACAAAGTTTTAATGAACCAGCAAGTTAACACCAAGGGTTAGTACCCATCCAGTAACAAAGCACAGCACTGGAATTTCTCAGGAAATCATTGACCTTGAATGCTGCTAGCCTGCTTTTCTGCCCATCACCATCCTTGGCCTTGACTTGCTCTCTAGTATCTCTGTTTCCAGTATCTTGCTATCATGTTAAACTTAGTTCTTTCAACTTTCTTTCCTATGTGTTTCCCTTCTACTCTCCTTCATAACTGACACCACAGTGCTTATCAAGCAGACTCATTTTCTTTCACAGCAACCATGCCAGAAATGTATCTTTTGTGAGATGTTAACTGAAATCAGAGACTTAATATTCTCCTTTACCCTGCAGTTTAAACTCTTGTAAACCCCTTTGATTTCTTTGTATTTTCCCTTTCAGCATCTCTATTTCCAAATATTTCTCTTCAGTGAAAACAAAACTACAGTCACATACAAGTACTTCTTTTTTCACTTCGGACTGAGTGTCTGGTCCTCACCTTAAGACCTCCTCAGTGTCACCTACAAACGTTTAGTGCAAAACCAGCAAATTAAGAGAAACACAGTAGAACCACTGACATATATGATTATGTGTTTCCAAACCACTAACGTCCACATGGCGGCATTACTAGAAGACTCTAGCTTATTATTACTTTTGTTTACCGTCCAGCTTTCATTCATTCTCGCCATCACCACATCACAGCACCGCTGCCAACACGAAAGAGCTCAAAGCCCACGACAAACGCTCGCAGCAGCGCCGGTGACAGTGCTTTCCTACGGACGAGGGGGACAGCTCTGCCAAGCGCTCCTCTCTAGCCCTGCATCCCTGCTCACTTTCCGTTTCACCCGGCAGCTCACGGTACCGCCCCTAGACCCGAGGCCAGCACGGTTTAACAGCGCTTTGGAAGCGGCGGTGCCGACAGGTGCGGCCAGGTGAGCTCCTCCTGCGTCCTCCCGTTCCCACCCCGGGGCTGGTTTCCAGTCGGTGCCCGCCGGGGACCGCCGCGCGGTGGCAAACGGGCGTGCCGACGGCCCCCCCCGCCCGCACAAGGCGAACCCCTCCTCGGCGGCCCCCGCCCTAACATCGAAAGCCGCCTCTCCGCGTGGCGCTCAACCACAGCCCGAATAAGCGTGGGCCCAGGAAGTAGAAGAGCTCTCCACAGTGACGCTCCGCCACAGCGGCCCGGGCCCTAAGCCCCGACCACTCCAGCAGCTGCAACCGACGCGCCGAGGGCGCGAACAAAGGGCGAGGGCCCGGGTGGGTCCGGGACCGGCGGGCCAGGCCCAACAGCCCCCGCCTCCCCGCCCCGCAGCTCAGCCGCCCCCAGCCCCGCGGTAGGCAACCTGCTCCCCGTCTCCTACCGCGGGCTACCAATGGAGAAAGGGCGGCGCTTACTCTGGGTGTCCGAGAGGGAGATCATGGTGGCGGCGAGGCCGGGAACAGGGGTCTGCGGGCGTGGGACAGAGAAACTGCGACTCCAACGGCCACGTCTTCCGGAAACACGCAGCCCACTTCGCCTCGCCGCCGGGTGAAAGGGGACAGCCGATTGGAGGGATGGGCGCCAATCAGCGGCGGCGTTGTTCGCGCAGCTTCAACCCCCTCCCGTCTCCCTGCCCGTCTCTCTTTCTTTCATTAAAGCAGACAGGCGCCTTATCGGGTGGCTACTGATTGGGAGAGGAGGGATGCACGTGGTCACCCGCGCACTCGCCCTCTCTTGACGATTGGCTGAGGGAAGCCGGCAGCGGAAGAGGCGAAACCGGGACGGGGGGGCGGGGCCTGAGAGCCGGCTGTTCAGGTGGGAGTGGAGAGCCGCGGCGGTCACGGCGCGCGGGAGCGCGGAGGCCCAGGTGGAGCGGGAGCGCGCGTCCCAGCACGTTGCGGCGGCAGCAGGACCGGCGCGCGCCAGGGCTGTAACCGTGCGCGAGGAGGGGGGTGGTGAGGCGCGGGAGGGGCCGAGGCCGTTGGCGGCGCGGGTCTGCCAGCCGCGTCCTCCTCCGCCTGCGCGGCCCCGGCAGGCTCCGGCTCGCCCCTCCGCTGCGGCGCTGCCTGTCCCCGCTCCCTGCCTGGACGTGGCGGCACCGTCACGGGCTGCTGGAGCCGTGGGGCCCCCTGGGTGAGTCGGGCGCTCCCCTGCCTTTCGTGCCCGCGGCTCGTTGTTCGGTTTGCAGGTGCTGGATGCTGAAACGGCCGGTGTATAAATATCTCTCACTGCTGTCGGTTTTTTCTTCTCTCTCTCTTTTTTTTTTTTTTTTTTTGTGAAGGTGGCTTATGGCCGGACGGGGGATTTTTCCTGTGCTAAGGTGATACACTGCTTGTGCAGTTGTTTTTTGGTTTGTTCCCTAATTTTCAAGGTTCTCTGGTTATGCTCTGTTAACATCGCTCACCTCTTAGAGTTGAGGCTGAAGAGCTTTAATTCAGAGGCTGGATAGGAGGTAGGGTAAGAAAGCTTCCCGTGCTAGGACACTGAAATCTGTGCAAGGTGGAAAGTGTGATGCTGGTTGTTAGCCTGAGTTTTATGCATGGCCAGCGTGTGTGTGCTTAGAGGCCTCTTTTTCCCAACCCGTGGACTGTTTAAGAAAGGCTGTAATGTGATGAATTCGCAGAAACTCAGCTGTTCCTACAGGGTGGTAAAACTGCCTAATGGGCAAGATGCTTCTAGCTGCCTTCTGTCCCGTGCAGTTTATAAGATACGAATTCATCATTATTCAGTGGCTTAAGACCTGTATTTTTGAGGAATTGAATGGTAATTGGAGGTCTTTGTTGGCAGTGGTGGTACAGAATCAATTATAAGGTGTGCTGAGCCCGTTCTTTTAGAGATGGGAGATAAACTAAAGACTGGAGGAGCTTTAGCAGCTTATATGGAAACTTTCGTAGGTAATTTCCATTCTCTTTCTGCTCCTTGGGTAAGAAAATGGCTTGTTTCCTGAGCTGTCAGCCTAGTGATATTTGTGAGGGTTGTGTTTATGGGGGGAGTAGAAGTAGCATGTTGCATTTACAGCATGTCTGTGCCATATTTATGATTTTTCTGGATGTCCTTGGTTGCTGTGTGCTTTAGGGAGACTAATATTTCCACATATTTTTGTGCAAATGGCAGGTGGTATAAAGACAGAACTGTGTAACTTAGGTGGGTGACCTGGATGCTGCTAAGTTATCTTATGCAATAATCATCTTCTTCCTGAGGTGTAGGCCTTTAACTTGTTTTTAATTATAGCCTCTTCTGCCAAAGTCAGTGTTTCACTCACACATTCTTTTTAAAATATATTTTCCCCCCTTTTACAGGAACACAGTAAAGTATTTGTTATGTTAGGATCAGCTTATAGTGAGAGTCTGCTGAATTTGTTCCCTTTCACCTCTGAGATTTAGCTCCCATGTATATAATAAATAGTTCAGAATTCAACAAGGGTGAGAGAATACAAAGTTTCTTGAGTTCTGTATTATTAGCATGTAATATGAGAAAGAATATTGTTCAAAAATTACTCAATAAATCAAATTCTGAGTTCATCTCACTAAAGATCTAGTCAAAACCAATCCCTCTTCTCTGAACCAAACTACCTTTCTACTTTCTGCTAGAAGATCCTCTGGATCTTAGAGTGACTACTTTTATAAGGGGCACAATATAATTTGTTCAGACTTTTCTGTAAAATAGTCTTTGAAAAGATGAAAAAAAAAAAAGAGGTTGAAGGTAGGTGAATGACTGTATTAGACTATTCCTCTTGTAGAAAAATTTTGACTGGGTCAAAATTCTCTTGGTGAGCTACAGCCTTAGGAATTGGTTGTGGGTTGGTATCTGGCCCTTTTACAGACAGGAAGAAGTCTGCTGTCATCTAGTTGGGCATAATTATATAGGCAGATTAAAGGAACCAGTGTTTGAACTGTTATATTGACATCATCTATGGTAATGAATAATTTCTTGTAGTGAATTTGTTCTAAGTGTAGAAGGATTACTCATTAAATAATTCTTTTTTTTTAATTATTGGTTTTCTTTTATTCTTAATGACAGTTGCTTGATTAAATAAGGTCTCCTAAGGATAACATTCTTTAATCTCCAAAGATGGCAGCTGTTGCAGGTAATCCAAAATCGATATTCAATATGTTCATTTTGCCAACTTTTAGCTAACAGACACAATCACCTGATGTTATTGTTATTTATAGGAATTTAACGTATGCAGAAAAGAGTTTGTGGAGTCTATGCTTTTATACTTCAGATTTGAAGAAAAAGTTATTTTACTGGATAACTTCTGGTTTCTTAGATAAAAACTAAAGCAAAAGCACGTTTCTTAAAGTAATTACATGGTTTTCAGTATTTTGAAAATAAGCTTCATATTTTAAGATACTTTCATCTCTTTCCTGCTGCGTAACAGTGGGCATTTGGGAAGACATATGTCCCCATTTTGTTCCATGTTCCATATCATGCATCTTTGCTTCCATAAGCAGATTATCATATCTGCTATGCTTGGACCAAAATATCTTTATTTTGCGGGGTGGAGGGTGGAAGGAAGAAATTTATTCTTATGCTTTTCTGACCTGGCTCTGAAATATTGTACACACTTGGCATGCTGTGGTATGTATTAATTATTCTTTTAAACCCTGAGGACTGGATTCTGGAACACAATCCATAATTCACATAGATGCATATTAGTTTGTAAAGAGGCAAATTCCCACCAAAGATTCACTTACGTAGCCCAA
Source organism: Syrrhaptes paradoxus (assembly GCA_013400615.1). NCBI lineage: Eukaryota > Metazoa > Chordata > Aves > Pterocliformes > Pteroclidae > Syrrhaptes > Syrrhaptes paradoxus. Next base: position 83,928 of record VZTO01003753.1, read on the forward strand.
GCTTTTGGGGAGTATTTGCTTCAGCTTTTTCAGATCTGAAGAGTGGCTTGGGTTCGCAAAAGCTTTTGTCCTCTGTGTTCAAACCTTGACAATCAGCAGATCCTTTGGTTCTGCATAGAAGGGAGACCTGGGTGCATGAAATGTAGGTTTTGGTAATGTCCCTATTTCTGTCTTCAGAAGATCTTTACTTGCTGAGGTTAATGTTTTTTCTCACATGTAAATGCTTTCTGTTAAAAATATTCTAACGTTTTGCTCACCTTGGAATTGGCTAGAGTACTTATTGTCTTAATCAGGGCAGATGCAATGTGCTTTTTGCTGCTTAACATGCATCTGCAGAAAAGAAAATAATTTTGTGTGTTTCTCTGGAGAGGCACTGCTTTTGAGAAACTAGATTGTGATATATTTTTTTCACTATTAATCAGCGCAGGCAATGAGAGTTTTGCGTATCTCTCATATACCTTGTCGGAGATGATGACTTAGAGTATATCTGAGTATATGTGACCTACTAATATAAAAAATATGTTAAGCTGTGGTAAGTTTTTTTCCATGGCATATGCAATGCTAGATGCTGTAATCTTATCAGTGGACCTGTCGGGTTGTCTGTTTCTCTAGATGCTTTTGATTTGTGTTTAGTTTTGATTTTCTCAGTCAACAAATGAAATACAATATCCTTTAAAACTGGGATATTTAAAACAATTTCCTTTAAAACAAAATCCTTTAAAACTTAGTATGTTACTGTAGTCTCTATTCTGCTTTCACCTTGCTTTTCTCTTCAGTGCTAGAGGAGGTTCTGGTTTCCATTGAAAATGAGCTGCAGGCAGTGGAGATGCAGATTCAGGAGCTTGTGGATAAACAGCAAGAACTCATTCAAAAGAAGATGAGGGTAAAGAGTCTGATAAAGCAGTCCTCAGGAGACTTGGAGGCAGGTGGAAGTAAAGACACAGAAACCTCAGCCGAGGCATGGAGCAAAAAAGGTTTGCAGAGTCAAATTCAACTATTGTAACATAGAAGTAAACTAATTCATTAGGGGGAAAGAAGTGTTCGTACAGAGTTTTGTTTGGATAATGATATTGTCCTATTTTGTTTTGTTCAGCTGGGTGACCTGCCATCTTAGTTACACAGGGTAACATTTGCGCTTAACTTCCTGGACACTCCTAAATACTAATCTTTATTCTTCTGGCAGAATTATCACAAGAATGGCCTGTTATAACTACTTTCATTCTTTTCTTGTTGCAAAGTCACAACTTAATTTGGTTTGCTGCAAGAATCCCAGAGTATATCTGGATATTTTGCAATACTTATATTCCCTGTTCTAAAAATAATTACTCAGGATCTTTTCAGGATTTGATAATAAAAATCTTGCACTCTCAAAGTTACTTGTTGCTGTCCTTGAGTTTCTTCTTGCTTGAGTGGGTAGGACATTGGTTGTGTCTGCCATGGGTTATGTAACCTCACCGTTTTACCAAATTATGCAAATTAGATGGATGCTAACTGCCAAAAGTAACATAGAATACATTAGTATGGTAGAGTTAGTCCAAGTGGCAAGTGTCCCATGATGGTGTGAGGATTGCTGTTTTGTAGGAAGTGCTATCTTTCAAGTTAGGCATTAACTGAAGTCCTGGATAGCCAGTGGGTCTTAGTCATGTTATGCCTAGCCAAATTCAATTCACCTTTTTTACCTCCTCTTTTACTCCACTTTCAGTTTGGAAATGCATGATTAGTTTCTGTCTGTATCTATTGTATGTATTATCTTTTTTGGCTTTTTAAAAAATGAAATTAATTTTGTAGTCTTAATCCGTATTTGTGTTTGAGAAAAGTGTTATGCCTATATAAGAACACTGATCCTTTTGTAGTGCAAATTGATGCTGTTGAACAAATCAATTTGTTTTGGGTGACTTTGTCCTAATTCTTTCCTGCTATGCTTTGAAAACTAATATCTTTGCAATCAGATGCTGTGTACATGTTGAATAAGAGCAGTAGCTAAGTTTGGTCCCAGTATAAAGTTCACTGAAGTCAGTGGGAGGCTTTTCTTGGTTTCAGAGAGCCTTGGCTCTTGGCTGTGATCTGTATAGAAGCAACGTCACCTCAAGTACCGAAGTTAATTCTTGCATTGCATGCAGTGTAGCCTGGAATCCCCCCAGTTTCTCTGCATTTTAATTTTAATAATATGAAAATGGTTAATATGCTTCCTGATGCATCTGCAATTTAAGTTTTTACAGTATTATCTCTTTAAATGATACAGTCTTCAGCTCTTGATTGAAGAAAAGAAAAACTATTATAAACATGTTGGGGTCATTATTTTGGGGAAGATTAAGCTTCCCCCCCTCCCTTAATTTTTTTAACAAATACTTATTATGTCTGGAATATATGGAAAAAATGGTAGCCCTGCCTTCAGTTTATGATTTGTAATCACTGCATTTGTATGAGGGAAGCACTTGGGCAACTTAATAGTGAGACTGTTGTAGGGCTCAGTGTCTGGTTTTATGTTCAGGGTGGGCTTCTCATTTCTGTTTAATTTTGGGCTAATAAGTTAACTTGATCGTTAGCACTTTGAAGCTGTTCATCCGCTTGTGAATTTTTAGCATTATTTCACATTTATGTGCAATGAGAGTCTGTAGTCTGGAGGTGGATTATGTTTACATTTCATAGAGTTTTCAAAGGTCCACCTTAGAAAATAGGTGTGTGTAGAAATCATATTGTGCGTAGCTTTTTGTGTAGCGCTTTTGTAACTTTTTTGTGTTGCTTTACACAATCTGAAATTGTATTGCTTCCAGATTTAGTTATTAGATATGTAAATTGCCTTTTCTTCTTAAAATATAACAAACTTGATAATGAAACATAGAATCATAGAATGGTTTGGGCTGGAAAGGACCTTAGAGGAAACATGTTTGTTTTTTTTTACCTTTAACAGATTTTCCATGGTACGAGACGATAAAAACGGCGTTGCAGAGCAAGTTTAAACTCCAGAAGTTTAGGTCCTTGCAACTTGAAACAGTAAATGCAGCAATGGCGGGAAAGGATATATTTCTTGTCATGCCTACAGGTGGTGGGAAGAGCCTTTGCTATCAGTTACCAGCTGTCTGTTCTGATGGTATGTAAGCGAAGAAGAGGTCATATATGCACACCTGGATATATTTTCTCCCTTTTATAGTTATTTAGAGAATAAACATTATATTGGTGTCTAGTATCACAATATTTGCTTTGCTCTCCTACTTTATTTTCTCTGAAGATGCAATAGCAGCTTTAAAATAGATGTGCCTTTTAGGTGTCGTAGAATCATAAAATAATACAATGGTTTGTGTTGGAAGAGACCTTAGAGATCATCTATTTCCAGTCCCCCTGCCATGGATAGGGACACCTCCCACTAGACCAGGTTGCTCATGTGATTTAGATTTAAATAATTTATCTAGGTTTCTTTCAGTATGTTATATTATTAAATACTGAAAGATATTTTTAAAAGCTTGTCACTATTTTTTTATTTCTTTCCCTTTTAATTCAGTAAACAGACTGTAAATTATTGAAGTGTGGATATCTGTCTGTTCCACTGAGTTTTAGCTTCAGATTACTTGGGAGAGACTTTGCATGTTACTTTTTAAAAATAAGTATCCAATTTTAGTTTTCAAGCTTTTTTTGAAAAAATAACCCATCCAGTTGCATGGATGTTTACATATTAACAAAGACCAAATTTACCAATACCTACCATTGCTTAGTTGTGTGGTAAATTAGCACCTCATGACACATGTGAATCTAACTTTCTTTGTTTTGTATATTAGTTCTTATACTCTGTTGCAGCTCAGTTGTTTGTGGTCTAGATTCTAAGAGAAGTTGCATGTCACAGGCGGTTGATAAGTATCCTTAGGTGACCTAGTACTCACTTATTAGCTATCTAGGAGGGGAATCTGCTATTGTGTATGAAGCTAAAGCCCACGTTTGGCATTGCCTTCAGAACAGGGCTGATGCATTAGTAAAAAGTATTAGAGGAGACATTTGTGATAGCTGAATTGTTCAGTTTGCACAATGATTGATTGTTACAGGTTTCACACTCGTGATATGTCCTTTGATATCGCTTATGGAAGATCAGCTCATGGTTTTGGAACAGCTTGGTATTTCTGCAACTTTATTAAATGCCTCAAGCAGTAAGGTATGTTTAACTGCCACGTCCTCATGGTTTTTGTGGTGTATGTGCCAGCATCTTGCTTCTGTCTGTATTATTTGTGAATACTGAATGAATGTCAGTTTCATCAGCGAATGCCATTCTCTCAAGAGTATCTTGCCAGCTATGTGCTGTGATATGGATAACGTGAATAAGTATCTTGTGTTCTTGTTTTAATGACAAGAACACACGTAAGCCAACACCTTTCATGGAACAAATAGATTTCATGGGACTATTTAGAGGATGCAAAGTACCTTTGGCTGATGTGGGTTGCAGATTTTTACTCAGTTTTTAGACTTAAAAGAAGATTGCAGTAGGTGACTTTTGTCCACTAGTAACATGCTGAGCAGTGCAGGCTTTTACATATATTTATCTTACTTTAGGATGGTAAGCTGTTTAATTCAGAGGCCAAGAAGCAATGTATTTCCCAGTCTGTTATTAGTCAGTTGCTTTTTACAGTGAAATACATTTTGCTGACCACCAGGAGGCAATGGTCATTAACTTGCGCGTGATGCTGGATTTGATAGGTTAGGGGCTTGATGCAGTATGCCAAGCTTGGAGTCTGCTTTGAGGTAGAGCACTTTGAAAACTCAGTAATAAAGATTACAATTGTGTGTAAGAAATTATTTTAGACTTGGAGTACCACAGGCGTGTTTGGTACATTATAGTTTATTGGGAAAATACTGATACCACATGATGAAGCTGACACATATTCAATAGTTTACTTTTTCAAAGTCCTGTGGCAGATTTTCCAAATACTAAAATTAACATTTTTGTATATAATGATCTTCTGCAAAGACTTATAGTAGTGGTAAATACTATGTATTATCCATCTCTTTTATTTACCCCCTATGAATTGTTAATAACCTCTTAAGAGTCTTAGCACTAAGCAACTTAAGTGTGTTGTCCTAGCTTGTTAACACCTGATTTCTCCTTTTGTTTTCAACAGGAACATGTGAAGTGGGTTCATACCGAAATGCTAAACAGAAATTCGCAACTGAAGCTCATTTATGTGACCCCAGAGAAGATTGCAAAAAGCAAAATGTTCATGTCAAAGCTAGAGAAAGCTTATCAAGCAGGGTGTCTTGCTCGCATTGCTGTAGATGAGGTCCATTGCTGTAGTCAATGGGGCCATGACTTCAGGCCTGGTACGCTCATTAGAAATCTAGTTTGAAGTGCTATTTGGGCATCAATAAATAAAGAGTTAGGCCTGAAATAAACCAGGTGCTTCATGTGCTGAGTAAATAGTGTATGGCAAGTACCTGTGTTAGCCTGAGGACCACATTGAATTCACAAATTACTATATCCTTGTCCAGGAGCTAAATTCATGCAAATAGGAGCAATTTCAGGGTAGATTTTGCTGTCACTATTATGAAAAACTCTTAAATCGGTTTACTTTAATTGCAGCTTAGTAAAATAAAAGTTTTTGGCTGCTGTCTTTAAAATGGACAATGCAATCATCTTTAATCTACAGCTACATGAAAAAGTGGCATTCTGTGCACTGCTCCCTAACACTCTGGGTGACAGAGGTGGAGCATTTTGTAAGTTCATGAGGTATATTTTAAAAGCAAGTTGAAACAAATGCCCTTGACTAGCAGAGAAAGAAAGTGTGCTTCAGTTTGTTTCCTGTCGTGTTGTAGAACACTGTTACTTACTGGTTAACTGTGTCTTTGCCTTTGAAAGAAAACCTGATTTGAAGCAATAGTAACTGTAAAGTCAACCTTTGCAGTTTTGTTAAAAAGTTGTGTCTGAGCAAAGAGCCATGCTGGTTAAGTGGCAACATGGAATTTAGATACGTACCTCTGGCTGCATTTCTGTTAGCACTGAGTCTTTAAAATCTTTCTTTAGTACAGTCTGGTCTATGTATCCAAATTCCCCGCTTGTTTATTAGCAAAGCTGTGTTTACTGAAAAGCTGTCTGTAAAAACAGACCTACAAATAACCTGAACGTTGGTTAATGGGATGCTACTTACATTTTTATAACTTTTTAAGAATGTTTATTTCAGTATGTTTTGCCTTCTGAAATGTGTCTGCTTTTATAAAATTCAGTTAGAAGAGAAGGCACCAATTTTGATAAGTGCAACCTTTTTATAAATGTATAAATTAGTTCTGTAGTAAATTGATTAGTAATAAGATTTATTGGAGTATTATCCCATTGAATGTTTTCTGCATTAATATCTTCTTTCACTTTGGATCTATGGTATGAGAAATCTTTTTCTTTCTCCTTTTTGTTTTCTTGCTTAGACTACAAGTCTCTTGGTATCTTGAAAAGACAGTTTCCTAATGCTCCCTTGATTGGACTGACAGCAACTGCTACAAATCATGTTTTAAAGGATGCTCAGAAGATTTTGCATGTTCAGAAGTGCATTACCTTTACTGCATCTTTCAACCGGCCCAATCTTTACTATGAGGTATGTCTTATTACCTGTTTGTTTGTCATATTGCAGTCATCATCATTTTAATAATAGTAAATAGCTTTTTCAACAAGATGATGGTGTTCTCT
>VZTO01003753.1:99547-116589 GCA_013400615.1 Syrrhaptes paradoxus
CTTTACAGTGAGGGTGACAGAGCACTGGAACAGGCTGCCCAGAGAGGTTGTGGAGTCTCCTTCTCTGGAGACATTCAAAGCCCGCCTGGATGCGTTCCTGTGTGATCTGATCTAGGTGTTCCTGCTCCGGCAGGGGGATTGGACTAGATGATCTTTCGAGGTCCCTTCCAATCCCTAACATTCTGTGATTCTGTGATTCTGTGATCTTCTCTCTTTTGAGGGAACACTGAAAAAGACGGAAAACAATGTTAGAATTTTAATAGAGTTGTTTTATAACTTACAGGACAAACCATCTCAATCTTCAAATTTGAAAGGAAGCAGAGAATATGCTCAGACTGTTTCAAAGACTGTCCAAGATTCAGTGGTGAAGAATTCACAGGAACGTAAACGGCCTAACTGTGGTTCTAACTTAAAAGCAAAGAAGCTTAAGCTTCAGGAAGGTGGAGATGACCAACCAGTAGTTCTTGACTGAGTTTCACAGACCACAAAGTATATTTAGGATCTAATCATGGTTGCTTCTCTGTGGACAATGCAGTGTGTAAGTTCAGGTTGTGTTTTAGTAATGGTATTTTTTGTGCTGTTTTTTTAATTAAAAAAAAAAACAAAACAAGTATCTTTGTAACCCTCAAATCCAGGAAGAGCCTAGTAGTCAAGGGAAAAATGCTTCATATCAAAATAACTGGTGCGTATCTTATGATACAGCAATGACTACAAAATGTAAATAATTACTGTGCTGCCTTTTTAACTCTTTAGGAAGTGTAGTGTATAGTAACACTATTGCAGAATCATGCAGGCTGGAAGGGACTTCCAGAGATCATCTAATCCAACCTCCTGCTTGGAGCAGGTTCAGTTGGAACAGAGTACTCACGGCTGTGTTCAGTTATAATTTTGATCGTCCCCAAGGATGGAGATTCCACAACTCCCCTCAGCACCTGTTCCAGTATTTGATCACCTTCATGACCAAAAAAAGGATATTTCTTAGAGCTAATTGTTATCTCCGGTCCTCCACTTGTCTGTTGTCTCTTGTCCTATCACTCTGGTCTGAGAAGAATCTGGCTCCACTGCTGCTATGCTTTTCTATTAGGTAGCTGAAGACAACAGCAAGATCACAACAATCACTCTGCCTGCCCCCTGGTTTTCTTCTTTTGTAATTTGGAAGAAATTCATTTCTCTGTTTCTCCTCTGTAAGCCCCTGTTTCTGTCTGAGCACCTAGGAAGCTTCATAGACCTCTGCTAGACTCAATCCAGTGTGTCAGTGTGTTTCTTTTACTGGGAAGTGCAACATTTAACCCAGCACTCACTCTATCTGTAATCTCACAAGTGCTGAAAGAGTAATTTCCCCCAAACTGCTGATTATGTTCTTGTTAATATAGCCTGCCATGCAGATGTCATCTGTGCTGCAAAGACACGCTTCTTATTCATGTTCAGCTTGTTACCTCTGGGATCCTGGGTCCTTTGCTGCAAAGCTACTTTCTAACCAGTCAGGCCCCAGCCTGTGCTGTTGCAGGGTCTGGCTCCATCCCAGGTGCAGGACTTTGCTTTTGCCTTTAACTCAGAGGTCCCTGTCAGCCCATGTGTCCAGCCTATCTAAGTCCCTCTGAATAGCAGCCCTGCTCTCCAGTGTATCAACGGCTCTCCCAACCTTGGTATCACCTTCAGACTGGCTGGAGCACACACCATCCCTGTATCCAGATTGTTAGTGAAAACCCTAAATTATATTGGACCCAGGAGTGATCAGTGAGCATTGCTACTAATAAATAGCCACCAGTTGGAGTTTGTTACCACAGATCCCAATTTTTTGAACCAGGTGATCCAGAAAACTTTCTACCTGCCTTGTTGTACACTGATACCTCACCGATACTTTTTGCTGTAAGGAAATTATGGGAGACAATGTCAAGAGCCTTGCTAAAGTCAAGGTATACAACATCCATTGCTACCGCCTTATTCACACAAGCAGTTATCTCTGTGTGGTTGATCAGGTATGCTGTGCTTCTGGTAGATCTAGCTGGCTGTTCCAAATCACCCCCATGTGTCTGAAAACGTCTTGTGGGACTATTTGCTCCTTCAGTTTTCTGGGGGCTGAGGTTTGAACTAGCTGAGGAGCTCTCTGTTCACCTGTGCCGGCCTTCTGCCAGGCTTGTTCTACCTTCTGAAGGTAGGAATAGACTATTTGTGTTTTGAGGAGGTTGTGTTTTGGAAATCAAGCAGTTCTCCTGAGCCCCTTTGCTTTCCAGGGCAATCCCTCTGAGATCTGGACAAGCAGATCCCTGAACAAGCTGAAATCTGCTCTCCTGAGATCCAGGGTAGTGGTTCTACTATGTCTTCCTCAGTTCTCAGTCAAGTTTAAAATTCTGAATCACACAGCCATAGAGCAGCATCTGGAAAATGAGCACCTACTAAGAAACAAACCTGTCAATGTCTCCAAGTCAATGAGGGCCTCTGTCCCCCACAGGTGGGTTTCTTTGGTAACTCTCATCTTCCTTTTCTTCGTTGTGTGAACACTTGGCTCAGGTTCAGCTGGTGTCAATGCATTCCCTGGTGGAGTCATCATCCTCATCTTTCTCAGGGCACTGTACCTACTCTGCAATGGTAGAGCTGCAGGTGGAAAAGGAACCCTTTTGTGTTGCCAGAAGCAAGAGGTTTCCAGCTTTCTCTCCTGTGAGTCTCCATCCACTGCTCCTGTGACGGTAGTCTCAAGGTTTTCCCTCCTTTGCAGCACGGGGCTTGGGTGGTCCTGAGCTCTGCAGCATCTCTGTGAAGACTCTACCATCTTCTGTTCCTCCTCCTGGCTGCTGTGCAGGCTGCTCACCTCCTTCTGCAGCTCCTTCACCCAGCAGGTCAGCACTGCAACCACAGCACAGCTCCCACAGCTGAGGCTGCCGTTGCCAGCTCTGGGGACAGACATCAGACATCCAGAGACCTGGGCTGCTGCAGCACCTTCCTCTGGAGCTGGGTGTGCGTCAAAGCCTCTGCTGTGCCAGGGGCAGTTGTTCAAGCACATATGGACTCGGCACTAATGCAGTTTTGAGCAGAGATGCGTCTCTTTCCTGCAATATTTACACCTACTACGACATATTTGAGTACTTGAGAGTACTTTAGAGAACCGTTTCAACAGGGTGTTGCTACAGCATTGCACTACTTTTGACTTGCAGAGATATTTGTGAATATTGTATGTATTTATCCTTTTAAAATGTCTGCTCTCTTAGAACTTGATTTCTCTAGCTTGTCATTCAAACAGAAAATTACTACTTCTGTGCTTTTCAGAAGTACTTAAATCATATTTAAGAACAAGACAACTTTTCTTGGTCTCAGCTGTTACCTTTGTAAGAGTTATACTTTATATGGGAACTACAGAAAAAAGCAACTCAAGAAATACTTCTCTCCCCTCTTTTTCCCCTCTTTCCTCTGTTGAATTGGCTTATATTCCAAGTACAGCTCTGTATTCAAATTGGAGGTGAATCTGGTTGTCCTAAGAAAATACTGTTCTGCTCTATAAGCACTAGAACATAACTGCATTGAAAGTTGCATACTTTAAGCCCTATTTGTGGGTTACATTAAACTTAATCTTTGGGAGGTTCCTGAATTCTAGTCTTTTAACTTCGCTACTACAGCTATCTATTCTATGTTCCTGTTTGTGGAAATGGAAAAGAGAAAGCAACTGTAGGGGACTGTTGCTGCTTGCCTGGGGCTTAAAGTGGTGTGTCTCCACCATTTTGAAGAGCAACCTGTCTCTTTTGACTTGCCTGTAAGTCCTTTCACATTACATCTTGGTTCTGTCAAGGTAAGAGAGAGCCAGTGCTTACTGCTGCAAATTTTCTTGTATTTTACCTCATCCCACAAAGCTGAGTGACTGACTGCAATTAGATACCTGTCTGGGTAACACAGAATTTCTCTCTCCATAATACACAGGTTTAATGCAAGCTTAATCAAAACTGTGGTAATCAAGAGTAGAAAAATAATGAAAATCACTCAGGATTACAAAGTAATAGTAGTAGAGGTTGTCTTTCAGATGTTTCACAAGAAGTGGAAATCTGATAATTCAGAAACTATGGTAGAATTTTGAGGTTTGGAATTAGATTGAAACAGATACTCTATTTTTTCTGCTAGAAAGGCAGGAAAAAATACATTACAAATTGAACAATGCCATGGCCTGAGATTGAACCTGGGAAGGCACAGGGACAGAAGACAAAAAGAATCATTGAGCTATTACCTTGGTAAGTTTGGAAAAACATGAGCTCCTACTGAAGCACTCATAAGGCCTTTTACTGCTACTGGGAACTTGAAGCACTGGTGCTTTCAGTTCCACTTGCTTTTGTCAGGGCTGGGAGCAGGAATTTCTGAGTTGAGGAAAAAGGCCTGAAGAGCAGCTCTGCCCACACTTCGGTTCCTAAGTGGCAACAGTTGCTGATCTTTTGTTTATGCTTAACATTTAAGCAGCACTTAATCTCAGAAATGCAATGGTGTCATGGTTATGCTATTTATTAAAAAGAATCTTTGAAGCACATGAAGATTGCAAATGAGAGTGAGTGGTCTTTTCCTTGCCCCTCAGGGTTCTGGAGTTCCCCTCTTAACTTCTGAACCAGAAGATGATGTATATTGAGCCCCTAATTCCAGGACTGTAAAATGCTGAGTAAATTCATTAGCGTTATCACAGAATCATAGAATGATTTGAGTTGGAAGGGACCTTAAAGATCATCAAGTTCCAAACCCCTGCCATGGGCAGGGACACCCTCCACTAGACCAGGTTGCTCAAAGCCTCATCCAGCCTGGCCTTGAACACCTCCAGGGATGGGGCATCCACAACTTCCCTGGGCAACCTGTTCCAGTGTCTCACCACCCTCACAGTGAAAAATTTCTTCCTAATGTCTAGTCTAAATTTACCCTCTTTTAGCTTATACCCGTTACCCCTTGTTCTCTCACTACACTCCCTGATAAAGAGTGCCTCCCCATCTCTCCTGTAGGCCCCCTTCAGGTACTGGAAGGCTGCTATTAAGTCTCCTCGGAGCCTTCTCTTCTCCAGGCTGAACAACCCCAACTCTTTCAGCCTGTCCTCATAGGGGAGGTGCTCCAGCCCTCTGATTAATTTTGTGGCTCTCCTCTGGACTCTCTCCAACAGGTCCATGTCTTTTTTATGTTGGGGGCCCCACATCTGAACACAGTACTCCAGGTGGGGTCTCACGAGAGCAGAGTAGAGGGGGAGAATCACCTCCCTTGACCTGCTGCTAATGCTTCTCTTGATGCAGCCCAGGACACGGTTGGCTTTCTGGGCTGCAAGCGCACACTGCCGGCTCATGTTGAGCTTCTCATCCACCAATACCCCCAAGTCCTTCTCCTCAGAGCTGCTCTCTATCCATTCTCTGCCCAGCCTGTATTTGTGCTTGGGATTGCCTCGACCCACGTGCAGGACCTTGCACTTGGCCTTGTTAAATTTCATGAGGTTTGCATTGGCCCACCTCTCCAGCCTGTCAAGGTCCCTCTGGATGGCATCCCTTCCCTCCAGCGTGTCCACCACACCACACAGCTTGGTGGCACTGGCAAACTTGCTGAGGGTGCACTCCATCCCTCCTTTGAAACTGATCTTAGTCTAGAACCATATGACCTCTCACATGTACGTCAAGAAGTTACTAGAACACTACTGCCATCTTAATATTTACATTTGATTAATTATATAAAAGGAAAAGGTTCATAATAATGGAGGGCTTTTTGTCATACAGTAAGTAGATGTGAAGAAATGATACTCTTTTCCAAACAAAAAAATGTCATTTTTTAATGTTGAAATAAACCTAACAGAGTGCCTGAAGAGTCCAGAAAAACTGGACACAGGCAAATGTCAGGGTATATTAAAAGCTTCAGTTCTTTTGCAATGGAGGGCTTAGATACAAGCTTGCTTTCTATTCTTACTTTCCCCAATCAAGAACTTAGTTCTGGTTATATAATCACTATTGTCTTAAATTAGTTATTTAAAGTGTATCAACATTGTTTCATGTGCTCAGTCCTACCTTCTGCATTGTGTAATTAAGTGCCACAAAGTCTTTTTCTTTCCAAGCCTAACCCACCCTGTAATGTAAGACACCATGTTCAGCTAGCTGTACCGCCCGCCTAGCTGAACTGCCTCCCCTGTCAGCAGGGAGAATAACTGTATGTAAAGTAGAAATAGATACTTGTTTCCTTCCTTAAAGAATAGCAGTGTTTCCAAAAACAGGTAACTGTGCTGCCATAGCAGAAAAGACCCAACAGCTACTACTGACTTCTAGCACTGCTTAAGCACAGTTGGGGTTGAATGCTAGATTCCAAGTTTTGGAGACCGTAGCAGCCCATTATCAGTAAGGTGAAGTCAAACTCGATTATAAATTTAAGTTCTGGTAGGTTTCATTCAGTTGTATACCACCTTAAATATAAACCAAACATGATTAAGAACACACTCTTCATCTTTATTTTTCTGATAGAATCTTGTCCATCATTTAACGGAAACCTTTGCCAAAAGTGTAATGAATTCATTTACTTAAACAGTCATTCTCTTAAAAAATGATGAGTAATTTTCTGGGAGAAGTCCCAATATGTACATCCAACTTTCATTTAGTAGAGTACAACAGGCTCTTCCTAGTTTGACCCTAAATAAACAGCAACTCCCAAGTAGCAATTGTAGAACAAAACCACAAGCTGGTATGAAGCAACCCATGTCCATGGATGATGGCATTATGGAATACAGAGAGGACATGAAGGAATAGCTTACAGTATTGGGCTTTATCACTTACTTTGGCACTCAATTATGCCTATCAACTTAAAAAAAAAAAGGAACTTGATTGAAGCAACCCTGTATGTGCACATCACTGTTTATAAAAGTGCATCTTACATAACTAAACATACAGCCAGGAAGCTAGTTGATTTAAAACAGCTTACATCCCAATTTGCAACTAAAACTATTTTGTCATTGGTTACCACAAGTCAAATTTGACTTTAGTACCTGCAAAAATTGCTTCCTAGAACCAGGATGCATGACAGTGGAAATGAGGAGAGGGTAGGAAGTGGCCAAGACATGTAACTCATGAATGTTTTCATGAAGTGACTGTAATAGTTAGCTATTAAGAATCCCACCAGGATGTGGGACTCGCATGCAAAATGGCATCCCATACCATCTGCCACATAAGCTGGATACAGCAGCCTGCTCCACAGGCTCTTGACAGGACAGGTCACTGCAGGTGACATCCACCAGTGCAGTTGTGTTACCCTTTCCTTGGAGTGCACTGCACACTGATTCTGTTGGAGATCAGATGGATGCAGCAGGGCAGCACTACCACAGCACCTGAAAAGCTGAAGTGACAAGCAGTAAAAAAGTTGCTCTCAAATGACATCTCAAAGATGTTTCATCCTGGCTTTCATTGTTCAAATTTTTTGTTTTCTGTACTTAGCCAAGTAGAAAAAACATTTATTTCACAAATAAACTTATGAAAAAAAAGAGGGGAAAAAAAGATAAAGCATCCTTCTTGCTATATATTTGCAGACTATGTTCCAGGTAGTGAGAGCTCTGAGCACCCTGTGCCCTCAAGATGTCCTCTGTTAATCTCAGCCAGCTTGACAGAGATGGTACTATTAGCTGGAACAGCAGACTTGAAACCTACAGCAACTACTCACAAGTCTGAGCAGCAGAGGGGTGCTAGTGGAATGGTAACAAACTGTGCGCCTGCCTTGTGAATGTTCACCTGGGCAAGTGGTTTTAGGAAGCAGGGGTCTCCCACCCTAGCCAACACACCGCCCAAGTCCAGAGGCAGCTTTAGGCAGGAAAGGCAGCATTATCCAGTCAAGGGTGGCTTACTGGCTGAGATGAGGAACATGCATGGCAGGAAGCCATGGGGAAATATAGCAGGTGAATTATGAGTACTTTGGGAGAAAAGCGAGCTATGGGGCAGGCAAAGGATTTGACAGGTTTTATTTACTTTTAAAAAGTGAAGGCTACCTCACATTCAAGTGAATGCAGTGCTATCTTAACAGCACAGTGAAGCTCACTTTTTAAGACTGTCATAGCCCTGTTCTCATATGCTCATCTAATTAGATGAAAACCCTTTGGCAACACTAATCCACCTGCCTTTGTTGCTGCATTTCTACATAGATGCATCTAATTTGCAGGTCAGTATTTTGACAAGATCAACACAATCTTAATAGGGAATTGCATTTGTCCCTGATTTCTTGTAATTCTGAGAAAAGAGTCTTGTAAGACGTATTACTCAATGTCAAAACTTTATACCAAATTGATTTGGTCAATCAAAATAATCTTCTATATCAATATCTGGATTCAGGAGATCTTCACCATAGGCTGAAAGATCCATTTGGTTTAAAATTAAGTTTTCAAAGGTTTCTTCCAAGTCCGTTTCACCAATCAGCACAGCTCCCATCATTCGGCCATTCTGCATCACTACTTTAACATACTCTTGCCCCTTGGTACATCTCAGCATCAGTTCATGGTCTAAACCCAGGCCTTGAGCATTGTATTTTCCCAAAACCACCACCTAAGATAAGGAAAAAGAAAAAGCACTTGTAAGATTACAGTGGCTTTTAGTATTTCTACTGATGACAGTTCTAAGCTTCAAAAGACTGATGTAAACAGGGAAATATTTGTCCCTTGAGAACGTCTCCCCTTCATTGGCCTTCAAACCCACAACAGAATTAAAAATCTTTGCTTTGAAATATGATACACAAAAATCAATAATGAACCAATTACCATGTAATGAATTTATCCACGAACAGAACCATAATGAAATGGAATACATGTAGAGATGCAAAGCAGATCTGTGGTCACTCAACAATTAAAATTTATAATATATCTGTAAAGATCTTTTCCCTCTTCAGTTTCAGCATTCGAAGTTCACATAAATGTAGAAAATCTAAACTAAGATTAATTATTATATAGAGAATAGTGTTACTAATAAAGCATCCGCTCAGTGTTAGCAAGTGAATAAGGAAGCAGTATGTGTTACTCAGTGGTTTAACAGTATTAGACTGTATTTACTTTACCTTGTAATTGAAAAATTTTGTCACATGAGCAAATAGTTCAAAGCTGAAATCCAGATCAATAGATTCCCCTAAAGTATCTGCTGCCATGCATTTTGCTGCGTACCATCCCATCTGCCTAGCTTGAGTCCACAGTCTCATCTAAGAAAAAGATTAAAAAAATTTTAAAAACACAGATACATGTTGCTGCAATGACCAACATACACTGTCTCATCAATGTGCACTATGTATTTCAGAAAGGCTGAACAGCTTGTATTTCAGCCAGAGATAAAATTATCTGCCATCAACACACCTAAGACTATCTACTTGTTCACTGGTTTCCGCTTCAATTAAACTTTCTTTTCCCCCATCTGTGTATAGGATGCAATTTACTTTGTAGATTAGACTGCTGCTGAGCACACAATCGTATGATTTGATTTACCTGATGCCACACTGGACTGGGTTCCCACGATGCTGTGCAGATGTCCCCAGCTGCATATATATCTGGCAGGGACGTGTGCATGTGTTTATCTACTTTAAGACCTCCATCTTCACCTACAGCAAACTGAAGTATTTGCACAGATTAGTATTGAAGAAAAATAATCATTTAAACTTAAGTAATTTAAATTTAAATTTAAGTAATTCAACTTCATCCATGTTAAGCAGTCATCTCATTTGTTACTTTTTAATGGTAGACACCTAAGAAAATGTCAGTAAATTCACTATTCTGCTTAATCAAAACATCTGAAGATTTAAAATTTTATGAATAAATACTAAGGGAACCCAGGAAGATGCTCTTCTCGATCACATGTAGCAACAGAGAAAAAGGCCTTGCAGTGTAAAGAATTTATGGCTATTCATTCTAATCTGACTCAATTAGAAAAGACTGATAACCACAAGAGAAACACGTTGTTCAAACCTCACAATGTCAAGACTCTTGTCTTCAAGGGGAGAAATCAGATAATCCAAAGAGTGGCATAATTATTTTTCACACAGCTGTCTATATATAGACAATAAAGTATTACTTCTCCATATGATAATGCAACCCGCCACCCACAGAATTCACCCTAAATTCCTGAATCGTATTGAACCTAGAACCTTTCAAATAAGCAAAGACAAAATTGGCCTACAAAAGCAGAATTTCCTAGAAATCTGTGCATTCTTCTCTTGCCAAGTTTAAGAATAGATCAGTGTTGCATTTTACAACTGACCTTCATGTATCCTTTAAAGTATCTCAAACTCTGTGTATTAAAAAAAAGCTTAGACCAGCATTACAAACTGAAAAAAAAAATTTAACATGAGACTATCCAGAGTGGCAAGACCTCCATGGTAAGATACAAAGCATTAAGCATTATTTCTAGAACACAGCATAGGTTTTTACAATATTATTACTGATATCTATGTGGGGAAGTAACAGAACTTGCCCAATTTCAGATCACACTACATATGTTACACGGACACCTAGTCTTAAGAGCTCATTTTGTATTTTTCCAAGGCAAGAAGATACCATTGCAAATACCTAATTCCTGATCTAACTTTATAATGTAGGCCTTGAAATATTTCACAGCTCAACATTAGATGTATATTTTCATAATTTTCTTCTGCTTTATTTAGAGGATAGCATTCTACTCCCTAATCAGAAGGAACTGCAAAAAAAACCAAATACCCTACCATACTGGTTTTGGCTGGAATGGAGTTAATTTTCTTCATAGTAGCTAGGATGGGGCTATGGTTTGGATTTGTGCTGAATACGGTGTTGATAACACAGGGATGTTTTAGTTACTGCTGAGCAGTCCTCACACAGAGTCAGGGACCTCACACCACACCATCAGCGAGTAGGCTGGGGGTGCACAAGAAGCTGGGAGGGGACACAGCTGGGACAAGATGACCAAAGGGTTATTCCATACCATACGATGTCACACAGCATTATAAAGCTGAGGGAAGAAGAAAGGGGGGGACATTCAGAGTGATGGTGTTTGTTTTCCCAGCTAACCATTACACACGAAGGAGCCCTGCTTTCCTGGGGATGGATGAACACCTGCCTGCTAACGGGAAGCAGTGAATGAATTCCTTGTTTTGCTTTGTTTGTGCTAGCAGCTTTTGCTTTGCCTAAATTGTCTTTATCTCAACCCATGAGTCTTCTCACTTTTAACTCCTCCAACTCTCTTCCCCCATCCCACTGGGGGGAGTGAGCAAGCAGCTGTGTGGTGCTGAGCTGCAGGCTGGGGCTAAACCAGACACCTAACATGGAGACATGTGGCAGCTATGAACTCCATAAGTGTCATCCATGTTTGGATGCTGATTCAAAGTGTGACTTCCCTCAATGAATACGAGCAACTTTATAGCTCAGTTTCCCAGATGAATAATATTGGAAATAGCTGCTTCCTTCCCAGGAGAAGATTTCTAGATTTGTAAGATAAGAATATGGGGCAAAATGAACACAAAAATTATTCCAAGTTTTCTCCACATTAACCAATTACACAAATGTTTTTCTCTCTTTGTGTAGACTTAATCTTAGCAGCTTATATTGTATACGTATTGTGTATCAGTACATATCATGAATAGCAATATAATAAGCCAAGAACAGTAATGAAATTAATTTTTATCATGTTAGGTATTTCCAGTAATGACAATTTTGAAATGCTGTACAACATTCAAAACCTTTATCCATCAATGTTTCCTGTCAGAAGCATAAACCAGCTGAAAGACCTTATTTTACCTCACTTAAAAAAAAAAAACAACAAACAAAACAAAAAACCTTAAACTTCAAAAAAAAAAAAAGCAGTATACTTACATTATTGCCATCAAGAAATGGTTGAACATTTGGTACAACTCCAGTTGCACTGACAATGAAATCACATCCATAAATTTTTCCATTAGTTAATTCCACATATACAGGCCACAGCACTGAAAAAGGGGAAAATTTTGCCCTGAGAATGTAACCAACAGAAGGTATTTTATTAATTATGGTTTATAATAAGACATAATAATAAAAAGAAGAAAAAATAATCTTTTGAGATATCTAATTGATTAGAAAGGAAAAAAAAACAAAAAATAAATAAAAGAAAAAAAAACACCAACACCCTATATTATTTCTTACCTTCACCCAGGACTAGAAAAATGAGATACTGGAACTTAGCTCCAAATCGTACTATTAACTTCCTCTGGAATTGTGCTAAATCAAAGTCTTCATTTGTAAGGGGAAAATACTGTCTCACTGCTTCAGACCCATGGGATTTTTTTTTGCATATAAATTTACAGATGCAAAGCAAATGCCTCAAAAGCAAAAAGGACGTCAGAGATTTGACTTCCTAGGATCTTATGCTGGAAGCAGCTGGCTATTAAAATAGTATTTTAAATATTAATTTTCTTCAGTGACATTTCAAGATAGAATTATTCATTAAACAAGTGGTATTTTCTTCTACTTTCTTTCAAGGCTTACTTCAGTTTTGACACTAAATGTTTTTTGTTGTTGTTTCTGTTTTAACTCCACTATTTATTTATTATTTCATCGGACTGTCACAATGAGGGAATATTCCACATACAGGATTTAGGTGACTTGGTGGAAAAAGGGTCTGACGCATAGCATTTTGCAATTTAATTGTAGCCCATAAATCAAATTCTCAACTACTATAAATTGCTGGAGCTCTGTTTAATATCTAGAAATAAAGTATTTGTTTTCCAAATCTGTGTTTACTCTAAAATAGCAAAGAAGATCAAACATGCTCCAACACTGCTTTATCTTCAACATGTTATTTCTAATTAGCGCTGACACCTACCCTCATCTGCTTCTACCTTTTTCTCTTCCTTAGGAAAAGTCATAGAAGTCTGTTGCAGTTGTATAAATTCTTGCTGTGAGTGTATTTTCTTTACTTCACATAGTATTTCAATATGGACTTTATGAGAAAACTAAAGAAAGATTGAGAAAATCATAAACACAATGATTAGTAGTAACAATACTTTTAATGGCAAATATAGCTTCACCTAAATGGACATATATTAAACTGGGTGGGGATACACACAAGGAAAAGCTCCAAATAACCAAACATCCTAAAGCATGACGCATTGGCTGAGTTCACACACTTTTTCCTTTTTTTGGCACAGACCTAACCACAGCAATTGGCAATCTACCTGCTTTTTCAGCAGATATCTGATGTTCCTTGAAATGTCATGACAATTTACATTTTTCTGGCATGCCAGAAAACATATTCAAGTTCCCCAGAGTCTATAGGAAGACAATACAGAACTTATCAGAACAGAAAAAAAAAAGTAAATTAATCTTGTCTATCTTTCAGGATTTCAAATCCTTCATTTTTGTATCGTTAATTAAATTCTGGTAACAATAATAAGTTTATGTTCTAAATACTGGAAAAAAGAAAAAATATATCATATTCCATCAAATCATGTTTCAACCACTTGCTCCTATTCTGGGCTCGAGACAGAAGTTAGAAAGTTACCTGTGTCTCTAAACTATTTTGTGGATTCAGGCCTTAAACAGTTTTATTCTCCATTACACAAATGTATTTCCACAGCCTTCAACAACCAAAATAGCACTGATTAATCTGCTGAATATCCTAAACATCCTTTAGATGGTATTGTAAAGCCATTTCTCTGGGAAGACTAATCACCTTTGAAAGGCTTTTTTTTTTTTAAATGGATATTACAGATGCAAACACCTAAAAGCTAAGAAATGAATAAATAAAAACCTAATTAAAAACTATGAAGTGTGAGGATTTTGACTTTATTTCAAACATTAAACTCTTCACAATGCTCATGTCCACTACTGATTCCTCATTTCATCATCTGCTGTGACAGGAGACTGATGTTCCCTATACCTCTGTACAAATCCTACTGTCCTATTTTTTGCATAAGAAAACTTCCATGTGGCAGCTAAAATTAGGAGAACTGCTTCCGGTTAAAGCTAAGATTGACACCAGTCCTACAGAAACATGCAAACCAACGGTTGTGTTTCAATCTGAAGAGCAAATTGCTAAAACCATGCCAGTGGATCCGATTAACCATGTTTTTTGTGAAGCAGAAAATTACTTTATTTGTGTCAATGTATTTTCCTGTTTTATTCTGACAGAGAAGGAGAATCAGTTCAAGCACATTTTATTTTTATTTTTCTAATAATCCTGAATGACATTTCATGTTCTGTCATCTTTACCCACTTAAAGCAACATTTAACTAAATGTGTAAGCAAGATTATGACTATACCTCTTTAGTCCCTTTAAGACGTAAGCCCTCATGCCAGTCGGGGCCTAAGGCACTGCCCAGGTTGTCAGATGTTGCTATAGGTCTCTCTTTTTCCTCACTCCCTGAAGCAAAGAGATGGAGAATATCACATTTAGTATGCATACTTCATTAACTACAGAATTCAGAACATGGATTCTTACTTAAGAGCAGTATGATCTGGTTGCCAAAAGGGAAGATAAAAATGTGTAATGTCCCAAAACCCATTAATTTGCAGACAAATCAGGCTCAAATATTTTTAACACCTTTCAACTTTATGCCTTTCATTAATTCACTCATCTCTGAAACAACCATGCCACTGTTAGGTGCCTGCATGGATCCTTAACAGCTAGACCCCCAACAGCACCAGGGTTCTGGAGACTTGGGTGCCATTTTGTGATGTTTAGGCTGACTCTTTTCTTCCAACCTGAAGGCTAGAATCGTGCTGTTTTTGTATTATTTTGGTCATCTATATGTTTGTTCATGCAGCTCTAGTTAACTGTTTTTATTAAGACTGCAGTTTCAACTGCATGTGTAATAACGTTCTGTGAGTTTTCATCTGGTCCTCCACTAGCTTTTTACAGGAGAGCTCCTTCCTTACATAACGCTGACATAATTCAGGAAAACATTACGATATTACAGAAAATGGAACAGGTTCTTCAGCAGATAGAATATAGGAAATTAAATGTAAACTTGGCACAGATATAAAAATAAGCACATTTTTTACAGTTTTTAGGTAATGGCATTGCATGCTATCATGTGTCTACATTAATTCTGGATTGTTTTTTCTATCTTCTATTTTTTTAAAGAAGGAAATGCCATTGATAGTAGCAGTAAACCTTATTTATAGCCTGTTAAATTAACTGATTTTTAGGACTATCTTTAATATTAAATACTGCTGCTGCAGTGTTAGGAGACTAAAACATCATACCTTCTATTGTATACTTGGTTCTTTTACATTCAATTGGAGTCTCTCGTTTTTCAGCAGTTAGTTTTGGAATGAGAAATTCAGCTGCTCCTGCATCAAAAAAAGTGTTCCCAATGGCTTTGTCTTTGATAGCCCATATTACTTCGCAGCCTTGAATTTCATACCTGTGGACATTTAAACAATAGACAAAATGACAGAATACCCAAAAAGGACCTGACTCTTAGCAACACAACTAGAAGTGTGCAAGGTTTCATTCTGGAAGCTAGAAATAAAGAGATCTAAGACTTTTTACCCTATCAAATCCACTACTGCTTCTAAGTATTTACATAAGGAACACATAAATCTCTTCAAGTTGCCAGGTCATACTTCCTTATCAGTACCAACCTCAACTCTCAACTGAACCAGGGTGAAGGAAAGCTGATCAAATTAATAATAACAATTAGTATTTCCTGCTCCCCACAATGAAATAACTGCGCATTTTTGCCAGACTTCTCACTGCTAAGAATAGACATTTGTATCTTGTTTGTACTATTTGGAACATGAACATGAGATGTGCAGAGGAGAATTTAGTGAAAAAGTGATTCCCTGCAACACTAAACAAGATCACAGAATTGTGTGATACAGATGTGTCTGTAATCCAGCAGAAAGCAGGACCAAATGGTTCAGTATTCTACCCATGACAAAGGCCACAACAGATATCTATCAACATAAATTAGGCTGCATACAAGATAAGCTGCCTCTCCATTCCTGTTACAGCTTCTGTCTCCAGAAGTTAGACAAGTTTTATAACTTAAATATTGCCCTTAATAGTCTTAGTAGAAATCTCTGTTGGTGCCAAATCAGGAATACGCTGTATATTCTTGATATCTGTGTGTCAAAGCTTCTTCTGAAGCTTGCTGAATTTTATGTGACAGTAAGCACCACTATACTGTGAAAAAATTATTTTAATAATTTCTGCTACTAAACGCTTTGAGCTACAATTTTGCAAGTCAACCTCCTCCCAAGATCATGCGAATAACAACTCCATGTTAAATCTAGTGTCATATTTATCTTCAAAACTTAGTCAGTTACTTACACTAATTCAAGTGCAATCCCACCGTTTCCTACCACTACTATTCTCTCAGCTTGAGTCAAATTCTTCTGAAAAGCCTGCATGAAGAAACAAAGTCAATTACAACCTAGATCGTGTGTTCCCTCACACTGATCAATTATCTCCTTTTCAATATTTTCTTGCTCCCTTTGATCTTTTTATTTCTGTCTGTTACAGAAGCTAATGCAACTGGTGGAGTTCGGTCACATTAAGGGATGACGTTACTGATACAGCCTTACAAGTCTCAAAATAGAGAACTGTTAAATAATTACATTTAAGCCAATTTGACAGTCCTTAATAGAATCTAGGAGACTTTTTCTGTCCTAGAGACCATTAGTATTGTGTTATCTATTAACCCAGTTTTACTGCAACTTGCATAGCATTCACAGTAATTTGTATAACATTGAAAAGGCAAAGATACAGAAATTTATGAATTTAAAAATTCATTATCAGAAATCAGGAATTTAAAAAATAATTTGTAGCAAATCAAATAAACAATTTTATTTGTGCAAAAACTTTTCAGAAAGAAACAAGTCTCCAAATCCCTCTTAGTGGTGACAGAAATTAAAAATAATAATAATAATACATATATACACACCCCAGACAGTACTTTTTAGATCATAACATAACCACTTCAAGTATTTTCTTTCAAACAAACCAAGAAACACTACTATCAGACTAACTATTGCCATTACACGAAAATCCGTGTTTCAGCCTCTTTCAGCTTATACCTGTTACCCCTCGTCCTGTTGCTGCACCCCCTGATAAAGAGTGCCTCCCCATCTCTCCTGTAGGCCCCCTTCAGGT
>VZTO01003753.1:116685-132310 GCA_013400615.1 Syrrhaptes paradoxus
CCCAGCCTGTATTTGTGCTTGGGATTGCCTCAACCCACGTGCAGGACCTTGCACTTGGCCTTGTTAAATTTCATGAGGTTTGCACGGGCCCACCTCTCCAGCCTGTCAAGGTCCCTCTGGATGGCATCCCTTCCCTCCAGCGTGTCCACCACACCACACAGCTTGGTGTCATCAGCAAACTTGCTGAGGGTGCACTCCATCCCACTGTCCATGTCTCCAACAAATACCATCTTATGTTTCTCCATTTCACTCCGCAATCATTTTTAGTATTTTATATCAGACGCAGGAGTATATTATACACTTATTAAGTCCAAAATACATTTACCTGTACACTGTCAGTATCCCGGATTCCTAATACATATGGGTTTCCTTCAAAAATTAATTTTGGTTTTGCTCCAGCACACAGACAAAGTTTTTCATATATATATTCTTTCCCATCTTCAGTGATAATTTTCTGTTCAAAAGTAAGAGAAAAGAAAAAACAAGTGGAGACATCTAAGAGAATATCAGCATTTTTTTCCATAATGTCATAGTATTTTGCAGGTAGTAAAAGCTGTAACTGGCTTCTTAAAGAGCAAGCCTTCATACTCTCATTGATTGTGTGTCATTTACTCACATTACACTCACTACAGACTTACAAGCCTAAGCATATGACATTATATGACCAATAAAACAAAAGTGTACACAGTGAACTCAAAGAAAGATGAAATATAAAGATTACCACTTGGTGGCACTCTGTATTCACTATCTGTGTTAAAATAATAGGTTTTCCACATGACAAATGTCATCCCCCCACCCCAGTAATAGATGCAGACCTATGCACTACTATACATTAGCAATTAAGAATCTAATTCAAAACATTTCAGCAATGGTAGACCTGTGTTAACTTAACTAGGCACAGGCTAGAATACAGTTTACAAAGACTGCAAATTCTGTTATTTACTAAAGAAAAAGGGTAGGCACTGAACAGGCTACATCACTCTGCAACAAGCAATACTTAAATTTTTACATTTTTTGACCTCATTTGTTGTTTTCCAAACTAGGAGCTAAACAGTTTACAGCAGTTCTGCACAAAGAAGAGTTTTTAAAGGTTTTTGTCAAAAGATCCTCCAAATCTATATATATTAAATACTTGTGTTCACAGAGACATACCTAAACCAAAACACCATTATAGTAATGATACAAGAATATAATTAGATTCAGAACATTAGCAGAATCTAACTGAAATCATATCTTTGTGACTTAAAAGAGATATATCAGGCTGTGACAGCCTTTCACTACATAGAGATGGGGAGGCACTTTATCAGGAAGCGTAGTGACAGGACAATGGGTAACGGTTTTAAGCTGAAAGAGGGTAGATTTAGATTAGAGATTAGGAAGAAATTTTTTACTGTGAGGGTGGTGAGACACTGGAACAGGTTGCCCAAGGAAGTTGTGGGTATCCCATCCCTGTAGGGCTTGGATGAAGCTTTGAGCAACCTGGTCTAGTGGAGGGTGTCCCTACCCATGGCAGGGGGGTTGGAACTTGATGATTTTAAGGTCCCTTCCAACCCAAACCATTCTGTGATTCTATGAAAAAGAGCAAAACCAGTTTTGGATCTGAATATGAATTTCTAATAAATGCTGAAGTGAAAAATAACATGTCGAGTTGACACAGACATTAATAAGGATCTGTATGTGCTGTATGTTGCTCATACTTGCAACGTATTTTCCACTAAAAAGAAAGAAGAAATGGTGGAAATGTTGTTTCTTTTTTTTTTTTTTTTTTTTTTAATCACCAAGTTGATAATATTTTGGTCTCTGTAGCAACAAGGGGTAATTCAGGAATCAGAGAAATCTCCAATCAGGGATTACAGAAATTTTCAGACAACTATACAGATACACAGTATTGGTTTCATTGACTGCTTTCCCTGCTATTCCAATCAGGTGTTCAGTGCATCTCTAAGGTGTCAAAGATTTAAATCTAGAAGATATGGTTTCTTAATTAACAAGTAATTTTTGATTTACAATTTTGTCCCCTGTATATATTTCTCCTTGAGCAAAAGTGTATGTGATAAGTGAAATTAAAGTTAGGAATTCTTTTCTTGTGATTTTGGAAATTTAACAATTGAATAACCAAAATGTTCTTGAACAGAATTTCACTCCCAAAACATTCACCTGTTTCTTAGATTTTTTTTCTTTTATAAATAATTTGAAAAACCACATAAAATAAAGGAGAAAACATTGGCTTACATGTTCATCACTTTTCAATCGTTTTACTCCGGATTGCATAACTTTAATATTGGGATATCGTTCTTCTAACAGAGAACTTGGTTGCTCTTCTACATCAAATTCCTCAAGTGTTTTGGAGACCTGTAAGAAGAAGACAGGTATTTAAAAATATGAATCATGTATCCATATCTTTTTCTAAAGCTAGTAACAAAATGTGTTATGTTCATTCCAGTAAAGAAGTCACAACATAAAGCCCATATTGTCTCAAAACATGTTATCATGTAACTGATAAAAGTTCCTTTTTATATAAAGAACCTTTTCATGCCTATTCCTGGTAAAGAGTCAAAGTACTACAGAGAATTTTAATTCTAAAGCTAGAGGTGAAGCAAAAACAGAGAACCCTGATGGCTTCCCTAACTGCTATAATGTTTTATTCTATAAATACACTACATTACTAGACTTGGTTAACACTGCTTTTTAACTTACCTAATGCAGTGTTAAGACCCTGTTTTTCTGTTTGTTATAACTTTGATAAAATAACTCAATTACGTTCTCCCATGTAAGCATCTTCCTCTCCTTGGCATTTTGGGAAAGAAAAACAAAATTGGTCAAAATAGCTTAAAGAATTATGGAAACAATTTTGTTGGAATAATATTTTTATTCTATTTTAAAAAAATAATCTGGTGATATTTTCTTCAAAAACCTAGTGATTCAAAAACCTCTTGTTGCAGGTAGTTGGCCCTTGTGTCAGGGAAAGTGCTTACTGCTGTTTAGCTTGTAAGCAGGACATATAGGACAACTGTTTAAGCAAAACAGATTCAAGATCACCTCAAAGCACTTACTCAGTTAGCATCTCATCCATAGTCACTATTTGACATTTCAGAGACTGGTGTGGGAAAAGAAAACAAAACAAAAAACAACAACAAAACCCCCCAAACAAAACAAATAAAATAAACAAACCACAGGAGGCAAACCAGAACTTGGAAAATGTTCAAGTTTTGTTGATTTGGGGTTTCTTCCAGAACGGACCAGTTGCATGGGAACCACCAGGCCTTCTACTTTGTATTAAATGAATCTGGAACACAGCTTAGGAACCAGAAGCCACACCACGCTTGCACTTCAGAGAGAAATAAATATGCTCATGTCCAAAACTTAGAGATGCTCCCTTCAAATACTGTTCAGCTATTCCCTTATTCTTCAGATGCTGAAACTTCTGCCAATGTGAACTACAGACTATATCTCTGCAATGTGTGTCTTTCCTGGATACTCACAACCCTACTCGTCAGCACTCTCAAGATGTATTCTTTAGTTGGATGTTACTCCACCAGTTTCACATAGAGCTCTCAGTCTCTCAGCTATGTTCTGAGCATCCCATTAGCCCCAGACAAAAATGTGTAAAAAGGAAGAGATGCTGATCGCCAATTACAGCCACTAAATGCAAAGAATGTGTTGTTCAAATCTCTCAATGCTTTGTTTTCCCCCTGTAGTGATCTGAATCAGGCATTCACAGACCAGGAAGTATTATGTTAAAACTGGGCTGTCAGATAAGCCACAGAGTGGTCTTTCTTCATGTGTCATGACATATGCCTCACCTGTTAGACACCGTGTTTCAGAAAATGAATCATGAATATAAACGCCAGGTGGAAGCACAGCTCTAGGTGTCTTAACTTTCCCTCAGAGGTAAAAACTCACTTCTTACTGGCTGGCAGCTTTGTATCCTGAGTTCTGTGCAATCCAGTCTCCAACTCTTTCCATGCCCTATGGTAGAGTTTAAAGTTCCCTCAGAGTGGGAAAATGAAGAGTGCTTTTCAAGATCTGTTTATGTCTGCAAAACCAGCTTAATGAACCTGCTAGCCAGAAATCTAAACTTATGCATGGATTTTATTTTATTTTTCAAACCAGCAGGGAAGAGGTCATTGAATCACCAGCTGCTGAAGATACAGATAAAGCTGAAGACAATTTCACAGGAGGCTATCCCTTTTTTTGTTACTTGTCAGAAGTCTATTTCTGCCTGAAATTCACACACACTACTGTATATAAGAAACACTAGAAAGACCAAGTTTCTTAACGTAATTTATTCCAAATATACCATTTCAGTGCTTAAAATGGAGCATACCCATTAACAAGACAGTGAAATAAAGCTTCAGTAACTTAGGAAATACTTCAGGCATGTAAGTACCCAGCTTAACCTTTGCTCAAATATTGTGAATATATTCACCAATTACTAATGATTATGAAACACTATATATACACATATAAAATATCTCATCAGTCCTACTAGCATTTACTACTGCAGTCACACTGATGTGAAAACAAGTTCAAAATAATAAGCATTTTCAGGATTAGGTTCTCAATATTCTGTATATATACAAACTTCTGAAGAGCCCTCACCATAAGAAAAATTAAGTCTTACCTGTTTGAAATTCGTAATAGCTTTTATAACTGGAGAAGCTGTTATTAAAAAAATGTCTTCTGATGGGAATTCCATGGCCAGCTTGTAAAGAAACAGACATCATTATGAGTTAATAGAGTCATCAATAGATTTCGACTTTAAGACAATAAAATTACTGGTGAAAAGTAATATGTGTTACTACATTACTTTAGTCTTGCAGAATCCTATTGGATAAACACTACTTCAAGATTATGGAATGACGACTGAAATGAACAGAATTTGGAGACTCAGTATTCTAATTCATTCACACACAAATGTATCTTCAACAACTGCATCCATGGTACAAATGACTACTTGAAAGACTATTCCTACAGTGTTCTAAAGGCCAGCTGTAGGAACACACTACAATCACGTGATTTGTGAAGATACCACCTTGCTGGACGTACTTTTTTTATTGCATAGCAATGACTAATGGTAGTAATAACTAGATGTACACTGTAGCCCAAAATTTTAAGACTGACATCATGTACTTTCCATCACTTACATATGCCCAAATGCTTACACCTGCCTCCCTAAGATTTAATGGCTGTTTGCAACTTTCATTCAGTCTTGTAAGGTTATTTAATTTCTTTAACCTTTAAAATACAAAAATCAGAAATCTGCCAGACATAATATTATACCCATGCATATGAAAGTGTGTAAGTCATCACAATAAAGAAATAAATCATAGAATCATAGAATAGTAAGGGCTGAAAAGGATCTTAAAGATCTAGTTTCAACCCCCCCTGCGGCCAGCAGGGTTGCCAACCACTAGAGCAGCTGCCCAGGGCCCCATCCAGCCTGGTCTTGAACACCTCCAGGGATGGGGCATCCACTTCTCTAGACAACCTGTTCCAGTGCCTCACCACTCTCTGAGGGAAAATTTTCCGTCTAATATTCAACCTAAATCTCCCCTCTCTTAGTTTAAGACCATTCCCCTGTGTCCTGTCACTATCAACCCCTGTAAACAGTCGCTCCCCCTCCTGTTTATAGGCTCCCTTCAAGTATCAGAAGGCTGCAATGAGGTCTCCCTGGAGCCTTCTCTTCCCCAAGCCAAACAAGCCCAGTTCCCTCAACCTTTCTTCATAGGAGAGGTGCTCCAGCCCTCTAATCATCTTAGTGGTCCTCCTCTGGACCCGTTCCAAGAGCTCCACATCTTTCTTGTGCTGTGGGCCCCAGGCCTGGACACAGTACTCCAGATGGGGCCTCACAAGAGCAGAGTAGAGGGGCACAATCACCTCCCTCTCCCTGCTGGCCATCCCTTTTTTAATGCAGCCCAGGACATAGTTGGCCTTCTGGGCTGCAAGTGCACTCTGCTGGCTCACGTCCAGCTTCTCATCCACCAGGACCCACATATCCTTCTCTGCGGGGCTGGTCTCAAGGAGTTCTTCTCCCAGTCTATATAAGTACCTGGGATTGCCCCGGCCCAAGTGCAACATGTTGCACTTGGCCTTGGCCTTGTTGAACCCCATTAGGTTCTCATGGGCCTGTTTCTTCAGTCTGTCCAGGTCCCTCTGGATGGCATCCCTTCCCTCTATTGTATCGATTACACCACTCAGCTTGGTGTTGTCTGCAAATTTGCTGAGGGTGCATTCGATTCCCTCATCTATGTCGTTCATAAAGACGTTGAAGAGCACTAGTCCCAAGACTAGTCCCCTTGAGGGACCGGCCTCCACCCAGACATAGAGCCATTGACCACAACCCTTTGGCTGTAACCAGCCAACAAATTCTTTGTCCATTGAGCAGTCCATTGTTGAAATCCATACCTCTCCAATTTAGAGAGAAGGATGTGGTGAGGGACCATGTAAAAGGCTTTGCACAAGTCCAGGTAGATGACATCTGCTGCCCTTCCTTTGTCCACCAATGCTGCCACTCCATCATAGAAGACTACCAGATTGGTCAGGCAAGATCGCCCTTGGTGAAGCCATGTTGGCTGTCTCAGATCATCTCTTGGTCTTGTGTGTGCCTTAACATGGCTTCTAAGAGTATCTGCTCCATGATCTTCCTGGGCACAGAGGTGAGGCTCACTGGCTTGTAGTTCCCCGGGTCTTCCTTTCTCCCTTTCTTAAAAATAGGAGTAATGTTTCCCTTTTTCCAGTCACCGGGGACTTCGTCCAACAGCCCTGATTTTTCAAACATGATGGAGAGTGGCTCGGCAACCACATCAGCAAGCTCTTTCAGAACCCTAGGATGCATATTGTCTGGCCCCACAGACTTACATACATTCAGTGTCCTTGATTTCAACCCATAAGCTCTCAACCTGCTCATGGCTGTTTCTCAGACGCAGCTCTTCACAATTTTGGACAGATATGTTACCCTAACATAGAGGGCAACTCCCCTCCTCCCCTCCAACCCTGTCTATCCCTCCTGAAAAGCGTGTAGCCCTCAATCACAGTACTCCAGTCATGCGATTCATCCCACCATGTTTCCATGACAGCAATTAGGTCATACTTTTCTAATTGCGCCAGTTTCCAACCCCTCCCGTTTATTTCCCGTGCTGTGTGCATTGGTATAGAGGCACTTCAGCTGCGCTACTGGCCTCATTACCTTCTTGGAGGAGCCCTTCCTAATACCTCTGGGACAAATCTGGGGTTTTCCCCCCACTGCTGCCCAGCGTTCCCTCTTTCTCATCACCCATTACATCCCCTTCCTCCGCCGTATCTAGTTTAAAGCCCTGCTAATCAGCCCAGCTTGCTCCCTAGAATATTCTTGGCCCTTCTAGTCAGTCACATCCCATCTGATGTCAGCATTCCCCATTTCTCAAAGCTATGCCCCAGATCATAGTGCCCAAACCCCTGAGTGCAACATCATCCCTGAAGCCATTCATTCAGCCTATCTGTTCTTCTCCTTCTCTCTGGCTTCCAGTCTCCAATCAAGAGGAGAACACTACTTCTGCTCCCGATCCTTTAAGCAGTGTCCCCAGAGACCTAAAGTCCCTTTTGGTTGCCTTTGGGCTTCCTTTACCTACCTTGCCATTGTCAGCATGAAAACGTAGTAATGGGTAATAATCGGACAGTCTTACCAGGCAAGTGATGATCCTAGCAACATCTCTCACCCGAGCCCTGGGCACGCAACACACTTCCCTGTAGGATGGGTCCTAGCAGAATATTGGGCCCTCGGTTCCCCTCAGAAAGGAGTCACCTATGATGACAGCCCTTCTTTTTTTTTCTGATTGATGATGTGGTGATACGGGGGGGCAGGCTGACTTGTCCCAAGTAACCCCTCTAACATGGATGGACCTTCATCCACATCACCCTATCCCTCCAGCTCCAGAGCCTCATACATATTGTGTAAAGGCACCTGGTAAGGTGGGACAGGCTGAGCAGGGGTCTGCCTGCTGCCCTCCACAGGGACTTGTCTCCATCCCTCACAGTCTCTTAGGTCTCCTCCTTCTGTCTGACTGCAGAGAGGGTAGACAACCTGCCACTACTTGCAGAGCGTCTCCCCGGGGCCTTTCTTGTAGGGATGCAGAGTGTGACTCCACCAATCTATCTCCCTCTCACAATCCCTGCTGCTCCTCAACCTTTCCACCTCCTCCTTTAGCTCCACGACCAGGCTGAGTAGATCATCCCCCTGCTCACACTGTGCACAGGTGGTGTCTCTCCTGCCCTTTCGTAGGTAGCAGTGACAGGCTCAGGGACCCTCCATAGCGTAAGACCTGAACAGCTGCTTGGACAGATGTGCTTTCTGTCTGAGCTGCAGTATAAGCACGAAAGGTAGAATTTAGGTAACACATGAAACATTTTGTGACAAAGAAAATAAATGTAACTCCAACGTTTAAGGAAAATTCAGCTTTTAATACATTTTGTCAGAATATTTCAAAACATATTCAAAAAGTAACTGATGCTATGTGACTTTTTTTTGAGACAGACCTGATGCAATGATTGTTCTGATAGCTGCCTGAGAAGTCTGAACTACAAGGCATCATATAACGCATACCCAAAATGCAGTATGACGGACAAGTTGTTTATTGCCACTATGTTCCACAAAATTGTACTTGCTCAAAACCAGGACTGAGAAAAATTGTGTTCAATCTTCCTCTTTTATTTAAAGCATGCCCTCATGATATGGATGTATGACACAGAAATCCTTCCAGAACACACAGTGCCGCTTTTAATGGACTTGGTGAATTAAAAAGTATGCTAGAAGACCACTAATACTCACTGATGACTGTGATTCCTGTGCAGTTATTGGGAGATGAGAAAAAGAGGCAGGCTGTAACATTCCCATTTGGGTTTTCCAGGAAAAAAATAGTGGTGAGGGAAAGCAAAGGGCATAAGAGGTGTGAATTACAGCAGTTAAGTGGCACACTCTGTGAGCTTTGGAGGAAAACAAAGCCTGAACTCTGTAGCACTACCACAGCAGAAAGAATTTTCAAGAAAATAGTCCCTTTTATAGCAATCTTAAAGATTACAGACATCCAATATATACTGGAAATAACTGTATTGCAAAATAGGACCACAGCAATTAGATACTACTGTAAATTACTTTCAGAAAAACAAAGTCTCTGGGAAAATTAAATATTGACCCAAATCTTATTCTTGCAAGCACATAAGGACAGACCAGAGCCTTAATTATGTGAATTGTTTAATCAGCTTTTAAAGGATTACTCATATAGCATCTAAGTGTCTGTAGTATCGGAGCCCACCTATTACATTAACCATGAATAAAAGGAAAAGAACCTCAAACTAATAAATGGTAGGAACAAACCACTTTCATAAAGATGGAGAACAGTAGCAATACATTTTGGTCATTTAGTCCGCATACGGTTTATATATCAAAAATGAAATATCACTTAATCACCAGACAACAGATGCATCTGAAACACAGCCTTTATATGGCTTTGTAGCTTTAACAGATAAAATACTCTTCACTGAACTAATATCCACATAATTTCACTCCATACTATACTTTAATATACACACTATTACTTTTGTATAATGTTACTTTAAAAAACACTAAAAGCCTTGAAACCAAGAAATGAACAAATTTATTTTGAGAGCTTGAGCTCATGGAAAGCTGAAGAGAGCTAAAGAGACTGGACAATCTCCACAGGTATACATGGATCCAATAAAAACAGAGATGTATTTTTATAAAAGGGAGCACAGTATAGCAGCTTTCACCTCAGCTGAGGACAATCCTTTACGGCTATGAGGAACAACACACCCAGTGCTCCTGCAAGTTTCTGACCTCTTGACTA
This sequence comes from Syrrhaptes paradoxus, assembly GCA_013400615.1. Classification (NCBI taxonomy): domain Eukaryota; kingdom Metazoa; phylum Chordata; class Aves; order Pterocliformes; family Pteroclidae; genus Syrrhaptes; species Syrrhaptes paradoxus. The sequence goes on from VZTO01003753.1 coordinate 126,528, forward strand.
GCAGATTTCTCAAAGTTTTAATCCTCTTTTAATGAAGCAGTTGTAAACCCTTATCAGGTTATTTGCAGGGCAGTTTTAACCTATTAATAAATACTTCTAGACAGATAAATATGGTTATATTACAACATTGCTTCCCTGGGGCTGGTTTTGTTCCATTTGTTCTTTTTTTTTTTTTTGAGAGACGAAATATTTGTAAGTGGGGGGGATGACGACAAAATAGAATATGTAATTACTGTATAAACGAGAATATTTATGTAATTACCATCTAAGTCTAATCAACGGTTTCTACGGACCCTCATAAGCTGACCCTGGAAGCATTTATGCCTCGAGGCAAACACGAACACCTGAGCGCTCCCTATGGCAGCGCCGACCCGTTCCCCCCGCCTGCGCCCGGCCGCGCCCAACGCGCACAGGCAGCGACACCGGGCCCGTCCGCCCTCTCACCCGCGGACAGGCCCCAACACGCTCAAGTTACAATAACGCCGTGGGACCGGAGAGCCTCCTCCGGGAGCCCAAGGGTCAGGCCCCGGCCTCACCGGCTGCAATGACCCAAGAAGGGAGGGCGGAGGTGGCGTCCGGGTTCAAGGCCCCGCGGACAAGATGGCGGTCCCGCCGGAGGCGGCCGCTCCCCCGCCCCGGAGCCCAGCAGCGCCTCGCGCCCCCGCGAGGAGGTGGGCGTCGCCAGAGGTTGGGGGCGCGCGCATGCGCGAGCCGAGGGCGGGCAGAGGGGCCCCGGCCCTTACCTTCTCCGCGCAGGTAACTCCCGCGATCCCTCCGCCCACCACCATGAACCGACTCCGCGGAACGCCCGGGACAGCCGCCATTTCCCCGCCTCTCCCGAGCGATCCGGCGACAAAGGGAAAAAAAAGTTGCCGCTCCCCACAGGGGCGATTTCCCACTGCCGGGTTCTCGCCAGGGTGCCAAAGACGGCGGCTGCGCTCCGCCTACGGCGCGCGGTAGCGAGCAAACTTCCTCCGCTGGCGGCGCGCCCCGCCCGCGGGCCCAGGGCACGGCACGGCCGGGGCGGGGCGGATGCGGCACCCTTCGCTCCCCCCTCCCCCGAAACAGGTTTCTTCCGATGATTTGGGGGTTTTTTTGGGGAGGTTGGTTTGGGGTTTTGTTGTTGTTGTTGTTTGTGAGTGGTTTTGTTTTAAGTTTTGTTTGTTTAGTTGGTTTGGTTTTGAGTTTTTTGGTTTTGTGGGGGGTTTTTTGTTTGTTTTGTTTTGTTTTTAATTTGGAGTTTACTTTCTCCCCTTGCCAGGGCGAGGGCTTCACGGTCCCGAAGGGCTGAGGGTTTTGATGGACTTTGTCAAGGGACCAAAGAGAACAGAGAGCAAATAGTTATTATAAAAATTAAAGAGAGAGAAAAAAAAAAAACAAACAACAGACAACCCACATTTAGGCCTTTCTTCATTCCTTAACAGGAAATCAGCAAAAAGAAAAAGAAACAGGGAAGCGTGAGAGACTGCATTTTCCCCAGGCCTCCCCTGCTCCCATCAGTTTTGGACACAGCACTGACGGTACAATTCAGACCATGGCGTGCAGATGAACATCAATCTGATGTTTCTGAGATGCCCCTCTCCTGACCCGTAACCCTCCCTTCACAAGGTGTAACCCCATGGAGGCACCTGGCGCTTCTCTGCAGGATGTCTGCTGCTGCGGGGGGAAGGAGGCAGCGCGCAGTGCCCGGCCAGGGCTCGGTGGTGGCTGATCCCTGGTTTTCTCTTAAGGCACTGGACCAAAAGGCTTTGCTGTTCTCTTTCTCTGTTTTTGACTAAGGTAAAAAGTGTGGTACCGTAACATGAGAAGCGTGTCAAAGTCAGGAAATAAACTGAAATGTAATAAACTGCCCAGCGATGCCTGCAGCTTGATATGCGCTGCTCAAAATGAGTTGAAGCTTTTGCAGTGTGGTTTACCTTAGAGTTTTCGGCATACTAGTAAGTATGATTTTCATTCTAAAACTGACCTGCGGTGCTTTTTTTCCTCTTGGAGGAAAGGATAAGCCGTAAAAGATAAAACTACTAATTGTGTGCACCACAGAAAATGACACTATTTTATGGCTGATGCCTTTTCAGACATTCTTGTTGGTGTCAGGACATCAATCACAGTCTTCAAAACAGTCACTTCCTGATGGCAGTTAGTTATAAATAATTTCATTTTTTCTTTTTTTTAAGAAATAACTTTTTTTTCCTAGCATTGAAGGTAATTTCACAGTCCAGACAATCGCCAACCATTTTGGTCATAAACTAAATTCTGTTCTCTGAACACATCCCATTCAGCTGTAAATTACCTGAGTAAATGACCTGACCTAAACAGGGCAAGAAATTGGATAGACTTGCGTCATCAAGTACAAGAATACCTTCCAAGGATTTTATTCTGCACTATATGATAGATGATGGGAGAAATTCTCATTTTACTTAGAGCATTTGCTTGCGCAAACTAAGAAAAGTTGTTACTGCCTCCATTGACACAAAATGTAAAAAAGATGTTTTGGACACAATGGGGCAAATTAAGACTGCGAAAATAGTTGCTCACAATTACAGCATACCTTCTTAGTTCCTAATTGACAACAGGGAGATGATAAGTGCAGATTTGTAAAAACTTTTCCAAATTAAAAATGTTTAATTTGTGTAGAAGATACAATGAACTTGGCTTTAGTATCAGTAACCCATTGTGAACTCATTCCTGACACTTCTTACCAAGCTTAGTGTGTGGGAAACCTTTTTAGAAGAAAAATACTTATGTTTATGAGAACCTTCTTAGAAGAAAAATACTTATGTTTGTAAGAATCTTCACACACGTTTGTTAGAACCTTTTTTTAAAAGAAGGTCCTCATGTAGTTGATTTCTACTACAGGAGAAAATAACACCTGCAAGGGACAAGAAAGAAAGCAATTGTACAGAATGTGAGTGAGATAAGGAGGAACTGAAGGTAAACAATCAGCATGATTAGGTAATGTTAAGGGTCCCATTCGCAGGACCAAAGCTAGCCAATAGTAACTTTAGGATTTTAAAATCATTGTATCCAATTAGTAATTGCCAAATCTGCACAAGCTCTGTATAAAAGTGTGTAATCGAGGCATAATAAATGGCTACAGCATGATCATATTGGTCTGCGTCTGAGTCCCGACCAGCAGCATTAGTGCATATGTATTGGAAAGGACTAGCAAAGGATGCAAGACCATGAGAGCAGATGGCAGTCATTAAGTAGGATTTATTCTTTATTAACCCGGAAGTTTTAATGTTCTCTGAGAAACTCTGAAAATCACTGTGCACTCGTCACAGTCCCTGTGTCACTCGTATCAGTGTACACATGACCTTCAGTGCATGGCTTTGCTTATCTCCCACTCACAACCTAAATACAAGTGTGACTGGCATAACCACCCCAAACTCCAGTAGCCAAATCCCTATTGCAGTCCATAGATGGAGTGGGTTTTGACCTGGGGGAGTCCTCACAGACATTCTGGAAGAAATCCACTTGTCTGTAAAGCACAATTATTTTTCTATGAAAGAAAAAAAAATTACATGTACAGTTAGAGGTTGCCTGGGTCTCTGCTACCCTGCAACCTCTGTTAAATGGCCACTGTGCTTTGGCACAGAGCAAAGCCTGATAGATTGTGGCTCTGTTGTGAAATGCTGACTGCGGTGCCAGCCAGTGGTGATGTACTTTCTATTTCTATCCTCCTTCTTTTTCTGCAGTTGTATCTAGGCGCCTCAGATGTCTGTTGTCCTTTGCTGATTTGGGCCGAGATGTAAGGTTTTGTCTGGGAATATGAGTAATTTATCACTCATGAATAATGAATTAATGAACAGAATATGACAATAAAGTCTTTACAGTGATACATACTATAAGAAATTATTTGTCTTTCACTGTATTCCATTCCTCAAGCAGATGGAAAAATTGTTCAGACAGTGAGAGCAGAGGGAGGCAAGAGATGCCTAATCTACGCATGATAAAAATGAACTGAAAATTACATACTGTTTGATTGGCTTTTGGAAGGGAATTAGAGAAGTGATAAAGCGTTAAAAGAACACTAAACACAGGCCAAGTGACATTAAAGATTCCAAAAAGACTTTTTTGTCAGTTAGTACTTGATTCACATAAAGGCCAAAGATGTAATATTATCATTGTGGTTAATCTGAATTATTTTTAAATCTACAGACTTGCTCCTGGAAAAACACCTGAATGTTTTGGCACCAGGAGGTGCTGGTTCATTATGATTCCAGTAAGAAAAGCACTCATGACTCTGTAAAGTATAACTTAAAATGACATCTATTGGAGCTAACGCTATAACATAAAAGAGGATAGTATAGATAATCTCAGATCCCTCCAGACATCCAAGGGATGCGTGCAGCACAGCCTGGCCTGAAGGCCCAGCTGTATGTGCAGCACTGTACAGCACAGTACAGGCTTGAGCCAACCCAGGTCAGCTGTTTTGTGGATCACTAACTCCTCGATGTACAATGATCTTCCGGTCAGGATGACTAACTTCCACCCCTTGATCCACATACAGCTCACCTTTCTTACAGATACCATAAACTGCAGATTATACCAGTAGGTCTTTTTGGCTGCTAGAAAGATTATTTTACAAAAAACAATTACTAAAATGAATAATACAAGAGTAATAAAACAAATATTGATTGTGAGAATTAAGTGTAGGATAGCAGTCACCTTGGACCCCCAGTCCAATATACCCTAAGACACAGTGGTGCAAATTTCACCAAACAGTCCAGTTACATGATGTAGTAGATGAAAAGGAGGCTTGGCACTTCTCGTTCACTGATATACAGCATGCAGAGATCAAAAGCAATACTGTGAGGGTCCACAAAGCAGTTCTGCGTGAGATAAAGACTTTTTTTACATATAGCAAAGTTCAGATGTGTAATGAAGGATATCTGCTTGCTCCTTTAGGGATAAAGTCCATGGCTGCTGGTCCATGTGTCTGTCCCATCTGCAGGGATGAGTTTCCCTTGAAGAGTCTGGTGTTTGCACTTGTCGCTGGCATTCGAGGGGTCATGGGGTTCTGTCAACATCCTGGACTGCACCTCATAGTGCCGATGTCCCAGTAGAAGATGCTAGGATTGGACATACCGCCTTGGAAGCATTCTTTGCTCTTTAAATTATTTACAACTTGTAACAGCACTGTTGGCCAGTTATGTAGAGTGTGAGAGGGGAGTCATGCATACATCTGCGGCGGATTGTGGCACAGACTCTGATAGTGGAAGAATCAGAATCCTCTTATTGTTCTTTACATTGGCTTTTATAGCGTAAACTGCTGTCCACGCGACATAAGCAATTTTTCCATTGGTCATTAACTATTGTTCACGCGCCCCTACTGCAACGCTGGGTGAGACCTGCTGCCATTCCTCCTCTCCTTTCAAGCTGTCTCTCCCTGTTTGACTATGGTGAGAGACAGGGTCCATTACTCCCTCAGTCTGGGAAGTGCAATCTCTGCGCCTTTCTCGCAGAGAGTCACTCCACCAGTCAATCTCCCACTCGCATTCTCTGATGGTCCACAGTCTATCTACCTCCTCCCTAAGTTCCACCACAAGGCTGAGCAGCTCATCTAGCTGCTCACACCGCATGCAAGTCGCATCCTTCCCATCCTCCCCTGGCAACAGCAGGCTGAGGCACTCCTGGCAGCCAGAAACCTGAACTGCCACATTATGGAGCAGACCCTCTGTCTGGGTTGCCACAGTCTTCGCGTGGGAAGCCCGTTTCCTGGTGAGGACCATGTTTAAAGAACATGTCTTCTAACCATGTTAGGGATGAGCTTCCTGGCT
>VZTO01003754.1:1306-58028 GCA_013400615.1 Syrrhaptes paradoxus
CCTTTCATTATTAATCGAGTCTCATGCCAGTCATCCCATTGTTTTCCTCAGGACTGATGTCGAGTTAACATGACTATATTTACCCCACTTTTCTTGTTTACACTTTCCTGCCCATGTTCATTTTCTTGTAGTCTCCTAGGAATTCTGTATTATTCTAGTAATTATTAAAAGAGTGTTTCTGCATTACATTTGAAACTGAAGTTTTTTATCATAATCCTGATTCTTTTCCTACAGAGTACAAATATTTAATAGACACTTTTACTTTTTCTACATTTTTATTGGTGAGTCTAAATGTATCTCTACAGCAATGAGCCTGTGACATTGTGAGGGCAATTTCTGTTTCAATTTACATAAAAATTTCCCAGTTCTTCACAGCTAAGTATTCTTTTTGTTTTGTATCTTTTCAATTCCTTTAACAGTCTCCTGCTTTTCCTTGCTTCTGTATTTGTTGCAATTAATTTCTCCTTTCTTTCAACTGTTATATATGTTTTTATTATTTTTCTAGCTGCTTTCATCTCCACTTAACTTTACTGTTGTTTTCATAACCTCTGGTTTGTTCTTTCCTCAGTTGTAACACTGGCATTTGGGAGTCTAGTAAAATGTTATCAGAAGGTTCCATATGATTATTTCTTTTTTCTGATTCGGTCCTTTCAAAAGATGTCCTTCCTAATTGCTTTCAGCTTTGGCAACTTGATCCTTTGGCTAAGATTCCAACTCTACAAAATATTGAAGATATTGTGAGATAGTTGGGAAAGCTTAACTTTTGGAGCATGGTAGCCACAGCAGATTCTGAACCTAGAAATAGAGGTGCATGTTTCCTCATGTGTGTCTAAGGAGGGCCTGGCCTTGGCAAAGACAGAAGCCCATGTTAAGTAGAAAGCTGGTTGAAGCTAGATGAAAACGAATCTTGTGAGTGGAGATCTGTTTGAAGCTCTAGCATTTTTAGAGCTTGGGCATACAAATCCTGTTTTCAGGCACTACCTTTCATTTATAGCCTAGAGTCCAGAACTATCGCCTAAAGATTGTTGTCCACATTTGCTTTTCCCAAGAATTGAGAAACATTCCCTCTTTTTTTTCAAAAGATGACCAGTATTTGCAATAACTTTTTACATAACATTTTATCAGTAAGAGGACTTGCATAGAGAAAAAGTAAAAATAAGTTCAGATGATTTTAAGGCTATATGTTCCGATCGGCACTATAATCTCACTTTTACATACAATTTTTAATTGCATTGCTTTACATCAAACAGTTATGATAATAAACTAATCCACAAAGTGGATATAACTCCAGGAGAGCAGAACGTGGAGTTATTGCCATCTGTGCTCTGGTCATACTGTTGGAGTCATGCCCCTGCTTACCTGCAGGCTTCTCATTCCATAGGTCTTGCATTCTTTTCCATTTTTCTGTAGGAAAGGTGAACGCTCCTGTTTGGACTATCCTATAATCAATGCATTAGCAGGTTTCTCCAGAAAATGTGAGGGTGAAACCCTTTATAAATAATCTGAAACACATTAAAAGTCTCAGACTTCCTTGCTGACTGATATAGCTGGTAGGGCGTTCAATCACTTAGAAAAGAGACTGCTTTCAAAACTGCTTTTGAATACCCTAATGCTGTTAGTTTATTTTTAATTTCAAAATTTTCTTCTCTAATTTCAATTACGCTTGAGGTAATGAAGGTGTTGTCTGCTTAATTGCTTGAAGCAAGTTCCTCAGGGTAAATGTAACCCTATTACACAATACAGATGTGGAGGCTCAGGGAAGCTTTCAGATTGGAATGAAAAGTACTTTGTGTACACAGGTTCTTGCTAAGCTAGGCAGTCACCTACCTCATGTAGAATTTTGGGCTGCAATGTTTCAATTTTGACATTCAAAGCCTTCCCAGATTCCTGACTTTTTTACTCTGTTTTGAGAGCTGGTATGAGGTACTCATTCTGCCTGATAGGACTGTTTGCATTTGTTTACATGTAATGGACTTGCTTAGGTTGGGCTAGCTTATATCTGCTTGCCACTAATAAACATCTGTGATGAAGATAAACTTACATTAGTTGTCAGTATGGTGGAAATACGGGTTTTATTCTTGCAGGTCTAACAATTTCTTCAATGGAAAAAAAAATCAAACTTTAATTATTTCTGTTTTCAACTACTAGACATCTTAACTGACTTTATACAACTGATGCTAACTAGCTGGTAACATTGCTCTGCTTCTTGATAGGTTTTTAAAGAGTTGATCAGGTTGGGGAAATGAACATGTTCCTCCTTCAGTGGATCCTTCATAGAGAGTTTGTTCTGGCACTTGCCCTGCTCAGTGAAAGATCACTATGAGAAACAAGATATTTCCAGCAGCAGGAGCTTTGTGATACTGGTACCAGTGCTGGGTTGTTTACAAAGTCCCTGTGGTTACCAGCTGGCTCTCCCAACATCTAAACTCATAACTAGACTTTGGAAAAGCTATCTGGCTGGATCTCAGTGATTGCAAGTTTGATGATTTTGTATGAGGAAGCAGTTTGGGGAAGGATTAGAATTAATATTTGCTTTTCCATGAAGAAGGTTTGCAGATCTTCATTGTAAAAGGCATGGCAACCTCAGAGTCATGCTTCTAATATCAGTCTAACAGTTGAGGCTGTGAATCTTTTTACAGCAATTCCGCGAGACCAGAACATTTCCAGTCTTCTTTTCGATTGCAGCTTATCTCAGTCATTCATGCAAACGTGGCATTTTCACTCCAAAATACCACAGGTACAGCCAGATACTCCCTCGAAACATCTGTTAAAATGGATTATGGTAGAGTATTTAATCAGGTATGTATCACATGTGGAGCACATTACATCTGAACTTCTTAAAACATACTTTACATTTCAGATGAAATTTGAGAGTTTTGTTTTGATTTTTAAAATCCTGTTTAATATGGGGCTTTTTACTTAAGAAACCAACTATTTCCTTATCCTCTGACTCAGCAGATGAGCTCAGCTTGGGTGTTTAAACAGATAGTCCCTATGGATCCTTACTTTGGGGTTCAAGGTAGAGGATTTTCAGGGCCTTTGGGTTCTGGAGGATACTCAGTAGTACAGAGACCAAAGACTCCGATCTTCTAGACATATTGCAAAGTCTGTGTATTTACTCAGGCTTTCTGGGAGGTAGAGTAAATGTTGTGGGAGGAGCATAGAATTATTATTGCTTACATGCCGTCACATTAGACATTTTGTTTGTTTGTATGTATGTATTAATTTATTTTAATTGCATCCATACTTCATAATAGATATAAAACTATAAAGTGAATATGTAAGTAAGCTCTCTCACCAAATTTATGTTGTTGAAAACATCTTTTAAATATGACACACAAACTTACCAAAATGAGCTGGTGGACACATAGATGAGCCCAGAGTATTTAAGTCCAACCTGAGAGCTGACCAGCACATTTTCTCTCTCTCCACTTAAGGATTTCAAGAGCATTTACTGTCTTTCTACCCACTAAAGAGTTCTCAGCCACTTTGTACAAGCATACATCCAGGACTCCTGACCCCTGAACATCTTCTCCAGCTTAATCAGGATCTATGCAAAGATCCCTTGTTGAGCCCACAAGCAACCCTTGACCACTTGTCCAGCCTTTCCAGGATCCCTTGTGAACTTCTATCTATATGGATGTCATTCTCAAATTGCTTTTCTAAAAATGCAGTTCTCCCCTAGAAATTAAAAATTCATGTCCATTTACAATTCTACGTTCTAAGGAAAAAAACCCCCAACTTCTCAAAGTATAAATAAATGAATAGATAAATATAATCATGTTCTTAACAGAGCAAAAAGTATGTAGCATATGTGATTTTACTTTTTTTTCATAAAAAGCAATTGCTACCATTTGTAGGTTCATTATAACTGTATGCATAATTCTAACTAAATAGAAACTGATATACTATGTTTTCAGGCAGTTTGGGTGAAAATATTTTTTGACGTTATATATAATAAAAACTTAATTTGATCAAGCTTAAAATGATGTATTTTCTGTTTTTTTAAGTTAAAGTTACCACACACATGCTATTTTGTTTTAATTTTACAGGAGGAATTATATACGGATACATATACGTACATCTCCTCTGCTAGCATAACAAAGTAAAAATATGTTGGGGGGGTTTCACAGCAGAACAACACATAACAGCTGCTTTCCTTTCTCACAGAAAAGATATAAAGGATTGTTTTTCCTTTTACAGTGATCCCTTAAGTCATGGCAACCTTCTCCAGTTGCCATTAATTCGACACCCCGACAAAGACAAGGGCAGCACATCAGATCTAAAAGCAATCGTGTCTAATTTTCTCTGCTAATGCATTGTACCTGCAGAACTGATATTAAAGGTAATTCTGCACATCATGTCTCGAAACCAGATACGAAGAGGAGATGATGAACAGATTGAATCCTCTTGTGGGAAGGAATTTGACCAAATCCTGGCATTCCATAGACCATTCACATGAAATTTATAAGACTATTGTAAATCACTCCAGTGACTTTGAAGAGATGAAAAGATACAGACCTGCAGTAGTAAATAAGTGATAGGAAAGGAGACACTGCTATGGAAAAGCTAAGTTAATGCATTTATCAAGGAAGACTGCAAATAATAAGTGTGGCTTTGAAAATAAATATAGGCTAATAATTTTCACCATTCTTTCTTCTTCTTTAGCTTTATTTTAAGCACTGCAATTTCTAAAAGTATTAATTCCAAAGAAGGGTGAAAGTCACACTACATATCCAGCAGCATGACTTTTTTTTCCAATTAGACCTCTCCCTACATTCCCTTATGAGAAAAGTATTGGCTTTCCACAAAAATTTTCATACGCAACATGGAAAAGTATTTACAGCCTCAGTTTTGTCTCAGAACTGAAATATCAGATGAGGTTATGTGAAATACCGCTGTGATGGCCTTTACTGATTTCCCTACTTTTAAGTTCTTAGTAGCTCTTCAGTATAACTAAGAGCAGTAGCTGTTAATTGCCTTGCAGGTCTGATCCAGAAGCCTGGAGAGTATAGAATGTGCTTGAGGTACCCCTGGGAGCAGGGTAGTCTACAAATCGTTTGTTCATTAAGCTATAGGAAAGGGGAGAAGGAGGTAGAATTGCTCTTCATCCTCCACCCTACACCGTCATGTTGCAATCCTTCAGCATTAGATTTTCTTGGCTCTAGGTTCAGAATTCACCACTGATACAAAGGACACCTTTATATATTTAAGGATCTCAGCTTATGTACTTGGAGTGGCTTGGTTTGATTTTATTTTGAGTGGGTAAGAGAGGAAAAAACAAGATGTAAGGAAGGTGATATTGGAACTCTACATATCTAAAATATCTTCAGTGTTCAAGATAAAAGCTTTGCCTGAATTTTTCATAAAGTATTATAAAACTTAAAACAGCTAGTTTCTTAAAAGGCTAATTAATTTAGAGATTTACTGTTTTTTAAAAAATAAACTAGTTGTATGCAATATTCTAATATGGTTCAATTGGTGTACATGGAAGGATATCTGTTTAATAGCCAGAAAAGAAACAACTGGCAAACATAGTCAGGTACCTCTAAAAATTATTTTCCTTTTCTGAAAACAAAGAACTAAATTTTCTCTTAAGTTTTTTTTTTAATTAGAATCACAATTTTTTGTGTCATAATTCTTTATATTTGCCATACATGAGTGAAGCCATATTCTATTGGTTAGCAAAATATTTACCACAAGTTGTAAAGCACATTACTGAAAAATAATTTTTAAAAAGACTTGTAGCCTAAGTTGTGACACTTAGTTGTGTCACGCTTACAGAAATATATATTTTCTCTAAAGTGGTTATGTTTTCTGTAGCTGAGCAAAGTGTTTTTTTCTTACTGAAATTAATAAGACATCTCTCAGCTAAATTTGAATCTTGCATTCCAAAATACATACTTGGAAATGGTAAAGGTCAGTTTGATATATATTATCATGGACTTTAATTACTTCAATCAGTGGTTTTCAGTAATATTTCTCAAAATTCCTCATGTGATTTCCCATGAAAAGGGAGGATCTAAATGGATTTTTAATCCTTAGCCAATCAAGCAACACATTGCATATACTGTTTTAGGTAGAAACTGAAAAGTTCCTTCCAATTCCCTATTATAGCAAGACAAGTTTGGATGTAACTTGAATCAGTAGAAAAATAGCACACAAAGTCTCTATACTGTATAGATATTACATGAAAACAATGCTCTCCTTTCTTTAAACTACAGCCAGTGCCAGCCTTTGATGAAGCTCTGGAATAATGGAGTGCCATGGGCTATTTTCTTCTGGTTTCTATAGTTCAATACAGGGCTTGTCTCTTCTGTTTGTTTTCAGCTAATTGCCTCAAGATCTAATAAGTTAGTGATGATGTATGCTGAGCATCAGTGACCCCTTGCCAAAAGAAATATTATGTCGCACCAAAGTTTAAGGAGCTAGGTTTTTATCAGCCAAATATCTTTTCCCTAAAAGGCTCTAATTTCCACTGTGTAGGTTGTAAGTGGCATCCACGATTGCAGTGGTTCTTTTAAATGGCTAAGACAGAAATAATACTTGAGGGGAAAAGCCAATGTGGAGGCCAAACACCAACCTACATGTGTTCTCTTACTGTTGCAAGGCTTTGGTATTTGTTTTTCAGCATGCCCTGGAGAAAAAACACTTAAGAAATGAACAATTTCAGAGAGAATTCAACTGAAATCTAGTGTTTACTTAGGTTTTTCTCTTTGCATATAATTTTAATGACCTTATTTAAAACGTTCCTTACTTATTTTCTTCTTCTTAGACCAAAGATATTCAGGGAAAAAAAAGATACTAACAGCCACTATCAATTACATTGAAAGTTATAACATATATAAGCAATTAATAGAATGAGGCCTAGGCAGATAACTTCTCAATTCTGTATTAAATAATATTACACAGATTGCAAGTTTAAATATATTTTCTTTTTAAAAAAGTAAGATATTGCTCTGGCAAAGGTGAGGTACATCAGAAGCAAAAACCTTCCAATGAATGTTTCTGATATTCTTAAATTTTTTCCTTTTTTTTAAATGGAGGCAGCACTCTCTTCTTCAAGATGCTTAATAATTGGAATTCTATGGAACAAAGGCAGAAATTCTGAGCATTATAGAAATTGCAGGAAAAACAAGTAATTTCCTTATATGTCGAGTCATCTTACTGCCTTATTAAAACAGGTTCTCATGTTACAGGGCAGATCCAACAATTGCCTGAACTTTATAACACTATCAGTGCTGTGAAATTCCTAACCCAGCTCACCAGAACACTGAGCCCTCAGCTCAGTGGAAATGTCTGCCGTGGGAGTCCCAAAAGTCAGCCTGCAAGCAAGGAGCTCCTTCCACCGGTCAGCAGAAGACATGGACAGCAGGGCTGTACTTTGACCCCAGGGTGCAGCTAAGGAGTACTCCCTGGGTTGATCTAACAACTCCCTGTCACCGTTTATTCTCTGCTCGCCTGCACACCCACTCCTGCCCCATCCTTTGCACTATGATGTTTGTGCTGCTAGTGAGCCCATTTTCCCCGCTACCTGTCAGAAAACTAACCCCCCAAGGAAAGAAAAAAAAAAATTTTCTGCCGTGTTAGGGAGCTGAACCAGAAGCAAAGGCCTGAAAGATGGAAGGAGGAGAAAGCAAATTTTTTAAAATTCAAAATGTTGTTGAGCTGCAGACATCTAAACCTGCATTACTTTGGTCCTACCTCCTACAGTCCCTGACTGACCATTCTTGGAACGTTTCTTGCACCGGCACTGGCCCTGGTTTTGCCAGATGGTGCTCTGTCTTAGAGACCTGATCTCTACAAAACCTCTGAAAAAAAAGATTCCTCTTTAGCACTTCTTCCACTGAACAGGAGGTATGAGACATGGTCTCAGTTCTTTTCTACACCCGAAGGGATATGAGCTTGCATTTTTCAATGCTCTGGTGAATGCACAGGCACAGACAGGCTGCAAAGCATGAAGACATGGGGAGCTGACACACCCTGATCCAATGACTATTTTGTACGAACAGTGAAACATGTACTGCATCAGAGACTGGAAGCCAAGTCTAAATTTACTTTGCCTCAGAACTGTAATTTCACTATTTCTGATCCCCTACATAACCTGTAGGTTACCACATGGACTAGTGTCAGCACAAAGAATCAAAATTTTGGCTTCTGCACATAAACCATAGGCTGTGGTGTAGAGGATCCACAAGAGAAAGAAAGAAAAAGCAGATGTCCTGCATCCTGAGCGGATCCTCAGATCACTGAGCTGTCGGGTAACAGGCACTGATTGTTATTTGCTGCATTTCTGCCTCTTTGCAGTGGGCCAAATGACTACATGTTCCAGGAAAATGTCTGCTACTCTGGGTGGTGCTGGTGAGGTAGGTGAAGGAAATATGAGCTTGAAAGTTCTCCAATGTTACCTGAGTGCCTAAATTGCTTGGGATTGCCCAGAGAAAAGACAGTTCTTGCAGTGTCCAGGGACAGGCATCTCGATGTGAAGGCAGCTGAACTCGTAAGAAAAAACAAACCTATGGATTTTGGATGACTCTGGGGTCAGATGGCAGCTGAGAAGGAATGTTGAGACTCGATATGTTGAATTTGAGCAAAGAGCTTTGTAAGTCGTGTGCCTTTTTGGGCACAGTCAGATGCTGAGGTGTCCGGAAAGAGGTTTAAGCAAAGCAATAAACCAAAAACACTTATGTTCTCGGTGAGCTGCTAACAAAACAAAAACCAAAAAAGCAATATTTTATTTAAATTTGCTATTATATGAGATTGTATCAAGAGTTCTTATCTAATTTTAAATGAGAAATAGGAAAACTTCTGGGATTTCTGAATTAATATCAGGAAATTGGTTGAAACTAATGAAAAGTAATGAATAATGTATAATGAAACAACTGAGTGGCCATGACATAGGAGCAGAGATGAATTTGTGCACGTCACGATTCTCTGCTTTACAAGCAAATAATAGAAACATACTAACTTGTACTTTTAAAATAGCTAACATTGCTTATGTATGATTTTTAAGCTCTAGGTTCTGCTTTTGGTTGGAAAATAGCTAGAAGTCAGAATCTAGGTATAAAGAGGGTTTTTTTATAGAGTAATACATTAATAGGTAGGTATCTCACAGTCCCTTAATATAACCAGCAATATTTAATATTAGTGGGAAAAACAGTATCCAACAATTGTGGGGTTTTCCTTTGTCACAATATTTTTTGTCTCCTTGCATACTGTGATCACTCCTACTTGATATACTTACTATAAAGACAATTGTCAGTAGAAAGGGTTAAGAAATGACATGCCAACATTTGCAAATGCCAGCACTCTTTATATTGGTCAAAATTAGAGAAGACTGAGAAGCTTCAGAGGGACTTATTGAAGCAAGTTGAGTCGGCAGTTTGATGGTAGTTAAGAATCAGTGTCTTTCTAATGAAAAGAAATATACTCTGGAGAGAATAATGTAAAGTCAATGAGATTGATGCATGTGCTTAAATTTAAGTGTGTATTTGACTTCCTTGCTGAATAAGGATGGCATTACATTCTTAAAGTTAATTCACTGCTATACACATTGAATCTTGAAATCTTAATGATTCTTAACTATTAAAATAATTACTTATTTAAAGTAACACTGTATTTTTTATTTCCTTTTTAAGGATATTACTTCATGCGAAAAAAAGTAATCCAATTAGTAATTTATTGTGCAACCACAGAACCATTGTTAAATGAGAAATTACTACAAAAATTAACATTTTAAAATTTTATCAGCTCTTAGCTGCACTGGGAGGGTTAGAGGCGTCTCCCCAAAATACCGGAACTGATTCCAGAAAAATCTGAAATCCACCATTAATCTCCAGGTTTCTAGAGAACACAGTATACATGTTTATTTTTCCCAACATATTATTCCCTCTTGCTTTGGATTAAATGTCCAATATAGCATTTATTTCTTCTGTTATTTTATAATACTGTTAAATATGTATTGTTCCATACCTGAGAACAAGTTGGCAATATAATATGCTAGCATGAAAGAAATAAAAATATATGTTGCATGCATGAGTCTTGATTACTTGAAACATTGTTTTGTGTAACGTGATTTAACCCCTTTTCTGATTGAGATCATGTTTGCTATTCCCTTTGTTTAAAAAATGTCTAAGAATTCTATTTCTACTGCAAAAATAAATGATGAATTATTTATACATACCAATTATTTATTATCATTTATGCAAAGCTTGTCATATTATGCATGCATAAGGGGATTAAATCACTGTTAACCCATAATGCCTTTAGGGGCATTATATGATAGGCAAAAGGTTGCTTATGTTTACTATTGTAGATAAACATATACATTAAGAATATACATATTGTTTATACAAATTGCCAAGTTTAATATAATTTCTGCTAGGAAAATAAAGTGTTTATTGAGCAATTGGTTTTATAAATAATGATCAGCTAATCTATTTAATGAAGTATACTTACTTTCTCTAGCTTAGAAATACGAGCTTTTTTTCAGTGAATGATACTCA
Organism: Syrrhaptes paradoxus; assembly: GCA_013400615.1. NCBI lineage: Eukaryota > Metazoa > Chordata > Aves > Pterocliformes > Pteroclidae > Syrrhaptes > Syrrhaptes paradoxus. Next base: position 11,812 of record VZTO01003754.1, read on the forward strand.
AGTTGAATTTAATTCAAATTTGAGGAATGGCACTAGTATTAGAATACACTCTTTCCTTTCCTTGTCCCTCCTGAGGCAGCCCCTTCATCAGCTAATGATGCATCATTACATTAGAAAATGTATCCACAATCTATAAAATGTCAAAATAATATGAGTTTTTATTATTTACAATTATCAATCTGAAGTACAAAGAACGTTCACTGAGACAGAGTTTTTGTACTAACATAAGCAGGTGGAAAGATAAGACACAGTTGCTTTAATGGGGTACAAAATGGAAGCATATTTTTGCAAGATGTAGGTCAAAATTATGTTTAGCAGTGTGAAAATATAACAGTCCTTATGTTTTGACATTACGCTGTAAAAAGAAGAAAATATTTTTTAGGTTTGTGTAGAAAAATACTTTTTCAAGCTTTAATAAACAAACAAGTGCATTTAATTCATAAAGGGATTAGGGCATCATGTATGTGCTTGAGGACATTTCATATAATGGCAGGGTGAGAGAGTCATTCAGCCAGAGTCGAATGACAACAGTTTAATGCAGTCACTCTGCAGAGCTGCAGGATCTTGTTACAAATATGGTTCAGGTCACAGTCTAGAGATAGCTAAAGGTCTCAACCTAGTTCCTGAAGAATGTGAGTTCACATAACAAAACCTGCCCCATGAAAGCACACATGCAAGTCTCTGATCAAGGCATTCTTGTTCTCATCTTTTCTTGTCCTTCAGTAAAGAAACATGCTGGTTTCTTGACCTGTCCCAGTTCGACTCCCACAGCAGCTTAATTTGTTTCTCTTCACTCTGGAGCCCACAGGTCCTCAGGATCTGTTGTTTTAGCTGTCGCAGCCCTTTAAAGCCTTTCCTAAGCAGCCAGCAGAAACATGCAGGAGCATGTCTCGGAACTGAAGGCTGAGAAATTGAAAATAACAATGAGTCTTGTGGCAACAGAGCTGAGGCCAGCTGGTTAACTGATCTTGACCAACTAAACTGAGAGAAAATGTATAACTGTTATTTGTATGTAGATTAGAAAAGAGGTCGGGTCAGATAAATAACATCTTTTCCTAATTTAGACAGACTGCAGTGAAGTCAAAGGTTGCCATTGTCTTCAGGAGAGTTTCTAACTGAACACTGCAGACTTAATTCATCAAAACATTTGTATATACTTAGCTTTAACCTGGAAAGAACTCCTCCAGAAAGACAATTCTTATGATTGGGCTCATGACCCCCTGCTGTGTTCAACCTGACCTGAAGCCTCACACAAGCCCTTGAGGTGACCTCCATGCTAAAAGCACTGACAGGAAATCAGCAGCTTCAGCCCTGATTCCAAACCAAGACACTTTCTGAAACCTAGCCCTATCAGCAGCCACTTTTTTCAAATCACAGAAGGGTGCTGTTAAATACTATCTTTCATTAACTGCAAAGCACAGCCTTGCTTCAACCAGCTGCACCAAAGCAATATGCTGCAAATAAGACTCTCCCCTTGCTTAGGCTGATTTGATATCAGAACAATGCCCTGGCTTAGACAGAGTTATTCTGATTAAAACCATCACAAGTGAGATCAAAATCAAGTCCACTGACTGTAAAAAGCAAAAGAAGGTATTAAAAGAAAAAGTAGTTTGAGGGCAAGTAAAAGCTCTAGCTTGTTTTTTTAATTAATATTTTCTTTTTGTGACATAGCCCCAGGCATCCAAATATATATTCTTCTAATCCCACTTGACCTCAACACTAATGTTTATGCCAAGGGTGTTCTCATGTTCCCAAGACTGGGGTTTAGGATAATGGATTCTACTAAAGGGCATTCTTGCATTTTTTTCTTCTGTCTTTTCATTTCCAACCACCCTACCATCCATGTTTTAGTACCTATTCTCCTCTCTCCCATAGATACTGTCTCATGCATAATATTCCTACAGATGCTACACCAAGGGTCATGCCTACTACAGTCAGTAGTAATAAATGCCTTATTACCTACTAGCTCCTGGGCTGAAGTAAAAGAGGTTCTCAGTTTCTCTCCACTTGTGTTCTTTGTACATATTGCTGATACCTTATTTCTGCAGAGATGATCCACCAAGTCAAATTCCTTACTTAATATAGACAGTAGGAAGGACATTTTTTCCAGTTTACTTGCTGACTGAAATAAGAGGTTTTTAAAGAAGGAACATTTTATTAATTCTTTTTCTTTTGGTTTGTGGCATGATTTCTGTAAAAGATAGATCTGAAATAACATTGCTGTCAGAAATGAGCAGATCAGGATTTCGTTCTGTTAGCATAGTCAGAAATAAATGCACAAGCTTTTTGTGTACATTTATTCTGTCAGAAAATGCAGATACACACTGAAACTATTTAGTCAAAATAGGATGCAAAAACATTGCCATTTGTATTCATTAACTCAAAAAAAAAGGGTTTTTTGAGAATTTGGCTCATGAAAATCACTAACAGAAAATTAAGATGGAATTTTCCTTTATGTACATACAAGCACTTTGAAGTGTTTCCATTGGTATATGATAAAAATGTTATGTCATCTTTTGGTAATATTACCACTAACTCCTTAACCTTAGTTTTAGTTGTAAAAAAAACTGGTTTTAGTGCATAATTTTGTACATTTCAAAGAGGTCAGGTAAGTTCCCAATAAAATTTATTGTTCCATAGCTGAAAAAAGGTGTTCCAAAATAAAATGTTTAAAAGCCCTATTTATTTTTCTACCAAAGTTTACATTTAAGATCTATGGTTTTTTTAACACTAGTGATGCTATGACGTTCACTCAAAATAGCCTGACGCAGTAAGATTATTTTTAAGAAAAATTCTGATGGTAAAAGGGAAAGAAGCCAATATATGTAAAAATTTGTTTTTCTCAGGTAAATAGAGGATACCTGTCTTTACCTGTCTTTTTTTTCAATGTGTTTATATATAGATATATATATAGATATGTAATCTATATATCTATTAGATATATAGATAGATATATATTTTAGTCACATTCTTCTAAGACATAATTTATAAGAGACATTTAACATCAATTTAATTAGAGGCTTTCTATTTATATGTTTTCAAGAGAAATATCAGCTAATCAACACTGCGGTCCCAGAATATGATGGTGGCTTAATCTGACAGATTACCTTCACAGTGGCAATATCGTTTGGGAAATGGAGGAGGAGGAATTTAGGAACCTACTCTACTTTGCAGAAAAATATTAGAAGCAAATTAACCTATATCAGAGGACCTGAAGAGCAACTAAGGAAGCAACAAGATAAAGTCAAAACACAAATCCCCGAGTCAGTATTTGCTTCTGTCTCTTCTTTAGGTCATCCTTACTCAGCATTTCTGGTAATAGATCCTACAATGAAAGCTACTGCATTTCACATTATTTGAACTTGTGCCTATTACTGTTCCTAAGCTGCATTTGCAAAACGGTTTGCTAATAGCCACTTATGGGAGATACTGCTACATGATTAGTTCCTGGACGTTTTCTCCTGAACAAGGAAAAACATCTAAATATCATCATTGACTTGATCATTGCCCAGGGATGCTGAAGAATAAACACTTTCAAGTCTTGACAACTCATTATGGAGGAGAAATAATTTTAAAACTGTTGCAAAATACAAACAGGTTGTAGTATGTAAAACACAATTCCCCATGTAGTCATATGCACATACGCTTATATTCATTCCCTGAATCTTAAAGTAATTTAAAAGGATAATTAGTGTGTAGTGCCTGAATTGGTTCCTCAGAGGGTTAGTGTCCACCCTGTTTGTCACTGTTTCTTGCCTAATCCTGTCTAATGAGGGTTTATGTTAACATGGCTAAGCACTTGCAGATATGCACTACCAAGATATCTAAGCTTAGAGAAGACATGCTGTTCAAATGTCACTGCCTTTGGCTATCGTACTATAAGATACTGGTTGTTACTTATTACATTGCACATTCAAAAATCTGCCATTTGTACTTGTTTGTAGGCTCTTGGAGTTCTTGTGCAGGTGAAAAATAATGTCTGTGTTTTTCCTAGATTTACATTTTTTTAGTGTCCTTACTCTTGCTTTTGTTAAAAACTCTCTCAGAGAGGTGAAATACATTTGAATTACTGCTTTAAAGCATTTAGAGCAAGTTAAACAGAACAACACCAAAAACCACACTAAAGTTTAAACATTAGTAAAGAGGTATATATAAAGATATATATATATATATATGTTAGGGCACTGGGTTTTTTTGGGGGGTTTTTTTAATCACCTCATCAGAATACTTCAATGTAAAAACTTAGTTCAGGTTTATCTGTTCTGGGATAAAAGTTTTCATTTCCAACAAGAAAATTATTTCTTTTTTTTCCTTCTTTCTTCCTGTTTAGAAACTACCAGACCCTGTAGAGCATTAAACATCACAGTTAGACCTTTTCTCTCTGACTAGTTGTGATTATCCTTTGCAGGTAGGAAGGCATACAACTAGAGTCTGAAACGGAGGTCAGTCTTCAGATCTGAGATTTGGTTTAGTCTTTTTCTCATTCCAGAAAGATGTAGATTCATTCTTGTTATAGTTGCCTACATCAACTATTTCTGCACTGCTGCTAAAAAACAGTCTCAGGAGTGCACACAAGCAGCTGACTAGCATGTACTCTCCCATCCACACTATCGCCTGTCAGGTTGCCTAAGGCCTGCCTGCAGGCAGCCCATGAGCAGCCTGGTCAGGCAGATCTGGAAAAGTGCTAAGCTACCAGACACATCAGGGATGGAAGATCCTGACCACTGCCTTGCCTCCAAATGCAACACAGATACATCAGGACAGTCCCTGACACCAGTTGAACACCAGGCAGGTGTGCTGGCACAGCTGCTGTGCATCCCTTGCCTTCTGAAGGAAGAATTTTCCCACATGCTGAATTGCTCTGCCTGGGAACAACTGCAGCTCCTGCAGAGGCAATTCAGCTGGTGTGCCATCACCAAGGACAGAGCAAAAGACGGGAACAGGGTAGCAGCACCCAGCATCCCCACGCTCTTGCCCTGCCTGGAGCTGGAACTTGCTCAGTTCCTTCCGTTTCTCACCTTAAAAACCTGAGCAGCTTGTTTTACTGTGAGTGAAGTGGATATCGTCACGATTCACTGAAACAGAAGTGCATGTGTTTGTAGATGTGTGCTTAGATCAAGCCCATAATCCCAAAATAAATTAGCCTGTGTGCTTATATTTTCAACCAGATAAGTCTGGGCATATCACTGGTTTGTACAGTTGTAATATATAAAAAAATGTAGCCGTACCTCAGAGTTTAGTAGGGAGCCTTGCAAAACACTACAATTTCTTTCCCCTGCAGAGTAGTGTTGCTAGAGCTGAGGTAAACGGAGTTGTGCATGCCAACATTTTGCTTGGTTTCATCATGTGTGTCACTTAAAAACTGGCGTGGCACCAGTATCCAACTAAAACTCAGCCAAGGCATGCTGCAAAGCTTTCTGACTCTTCCTGTGCCTTTCTACAAACCTGTGTTAAAAATGAACCATATAATGAAATACAAAACTCAGATAATTCACTTGTGAATTTTTTATATTAAAACACATTAGTTAAAATACCCTCAACTAAAATGGGAATCTATTAAGAATATTTCTCAATAATATGCCTCTACATCCTTTATGTGTTATCATCTGTGAATTTCTTTTCCTCAGAAAATAACCATGGTGTCCCCTGTTCCCCAAGTGTCATACCCACTAGAGGTAATAAAGCTTCCTCAGCTGCCAGAGCTCTTCCCTGATAGCCAAAAGTAAGAGTCCCATCGAGCTTTCTTGGGCTAGAAGCCACATGGATTGTTTTCTGCTGCATCAGTCTTGCAGTGATTAACAATTACTGAAAGCTGAATCTGGTCCATTGTTAATTTATTTAAATCACTTAATTTCATTATATCACAGACGAATTACAGGGACAGTTACTGTTTTGGCCACACAAAACCGTCTGTGGCCAAGATGTACAATGTTTCTCTAATTTGTCTCCAAGGGAATTTAATAAACTGTGAAGTGGGCAATACGGCAAATGCTGGAATTTGTATTAATCAGTAAAAAGTTCAAATCCTGCTCCACTCATCCTGACCAGGAAGGGCCAGAAGGCTGTTGCAGAAAGAAGGTAGAGGCTCTTCTGCAGCTGCTCCTTCTGTCTTAGTTGCATTCACAATTTTAACTTCTACTATATGAGGTCATTTATCATCAAAATCTGCATCAGGACTCATCCACTGGTCCAGTTAGCCCTCCAAGCACTCCAAATATAAAAGCAATTGATTTCTGCTGTCCCACAATGTCCCCAGAAAGCCAATTTTTTCCTTCATCTCACCACATATAGAATTCCTATCAGGACTTCAGAGAGTGAGAAGAAAGAGAAAGGGCAAAACAGGGACATATCATATTCACAAGAGGTAACCTTGGACTGTTATAGATTATTTTAGAGCTATGATTTCTGGGCTAAAAACTATATTTACAGTGAATATTTCACACAGTAATTGACAAATTCAGCAACAATTTCAGCAACAATTTCACACAGCTCTAGTCATCAGTCACTTGAAATATACAACTATAGTATTCTACTGCTAATGAGTTTCAAGCTCATAAGTTAATTTGATTTACAGCCCTTGACCAATAACAAAGTCAATTTTTACAGTATAAATAAATGTTTCTACTATTGTTATACATTTATTAATTTCAACTCTAGAAAAATAATCCTGTTTTATCACTACGGTAGTCATAAAACAAATACGCTATCACTTCTAGGCATATACTCTTAAAATAAGCTTTTAAACAATTCTCTTTATTGAGTGTACATGTGAATTTACACCTGTCAAGACAAACAGGTTTATGCATCCAACCAAGAAGTCAGGCCTCTGTCCACCTGGTTATTATGTGTTGCTTACATGGATTGTGTTCACAAACGAGTTGTGAATTTATCTAAGAGTACAGATGAAGTTTCAAGCTTGGATTGAGGTCTCTTTAAAACTGCACCCTGAGTGTGATATATTTAATAAAGATTAATTGCCTGGGGAAGATGCAGTTTGGAAACTATATCACACATTTCTGTTGTTTCCATGGTAGGATTCTCAAAAGTGTACAGCAAGAACTGAAAACCAGATTGCTTTAGCAAGGGATTTTGTCCTATGTCTGACGTTGTAAGCAAATTATATTGCTACTCCAGTAGTTCTCTTGATTGCAGGATACAGAATAGTTAGCCAGAGCAAACTGACAGAGAAAAAAAAATCCGCTAGTGTTATCAACTTTAACATGGTGAAACCATTTCTCAAAAACTGGGTCTTGAACTCTTCTTTAAAAAAATTCACAAAAAACAGTATACTCTTTTCCAATATATGTTAAACATATAACAAATAAAAGAAAGTGGATTGGCTAAATTGACAAAGATTTCTGACCAAGAATGTTGATGACACCCTAAATATGTAGAAGTACACCGCAATTTACTTACAACACCACTCTTGCTAGTCTTGATTTTTGGAAGTAATTTGAAGGTTTGCAATAAAACACTTTCAGTGGGACACTCAGGAAGCATTCAAGTATACCAACACTTGTTTCAATTTTCCTTTAAAGAATACACAAACAGACTAGTTCAATTCCACTGGAGCTGAATTAAAATATAATTTAACAGAAGTATTTTGTTTTGAATCTGTCTGCTTGACAACTGCATACTTGATCTGGTATACAGATGTCAGACAGGAAGAATCACAGAACTCTGACCTCATATGAAGGACGTGAAACACAAAAATAATAAAAAAATAAATTTCATGCAGCAAAAATGCTCTGGATACTTAAGTTATTTTTTGGGTGCTTTTTGTGAAGTACTCTTCGAGGTTTGATGTTTTCATGGTCAGACAGTTTCTTCAGCAATGTGCCATTTGTGCCATTCTTTTGTTTACTGAATAATTTTACGTAGTTCGTCATACAGTTTTCACAGATTAGAAATCATGTCAGAGGGAAGGAACTAAGAGGGTCCAAGAGTACTACATAGCAGGAGTGCAACAAAATAAAGTAAAAAAATGTGTAAAGTCAAAGCATTATGCCTTAAAATACAGTGAAGTAATGTCCTGAGTCATTGCTACTGAATATCGGGATATTTTCTTCACAGTGCTTTTAATAGAAGTATGTACTAAGGGGAAACAAGTGTTCAAGCATCTTTTATTTGTGACTGTGGATTCTATACTCAGGGTGAGGTTTTCCAAAGTAGAAAGCAGAGTCGTATTCCTATCTCTTACAGGTGTGCAGCTTGATCGTCTAATAGGAATGCTTGAAATCATCACTACCAAGTTGATAGGTGTTGTCACCATAAAAAGCACACAGAAATTCAGCACAGAAATATATTTGTCTGTGTACGCATTGTTCTTAGATAAAAATAAGCTAATGTAAACTATAATTTTCAGATACATTAACTGAGAGTCACTATACTGACTTTCAAGTGGGAAAACCTATTTAAATATACATTTAGGAGATATTATGTATACAAAGTGTACATTTAAAAATGTACATGTTAGATATTAATTTACATACTACAGCACACACAAGGAATTTTAGGTTTTGTTGAGAATACATAGGTTTCTACTGCAAATGTATTGTGATAAGTTGCACTGGAAGACCACACTGTCACTGATAACATAAGTGTAATCTTTCTGTACCTCATCAACATTGTCTTTAAGTCATTCTCCAGAGGGAAAATTGGTTGGGCAAGAGGTCAATTCACTTGCAGTCCCCATTCAATGCCAGTGCACTTAGCTAACTGTGACCAATTAAATGCTATTTTGTGTGAGAAAAATATTTGCTCTACAGGAACCTCCTTCCAACTACTGAATCGTTACTTACTAATTTCATATACAGCCTTGAAAAGTCATCAGATAGTGTAATACTGTGAATTTTGAACTGAAATGCCAAAGGCTTTGTTTCACAGAATATAAAAACCAGGTTTGGCTGACATTTATTGCTATGATATCCCCACCTCCTGACTGTATAAAATAAATCTAGAAAACTCAGAAGAAATCACAATCTAAACCACTTAATCTCAGCTGACTGTGTTGAAATCACTGTGGAATGGATTCACAGGCCACGAAATATGTCTTACAGGGAGACACTTAAAGATCAGAATCTGTTTAAACAGAACAGATTTAAGAACAGGATTAATCCTTGTCTGCAGGCATCTTTACAAGAAGATATCTGATGTTAAAAAGCTTTTAGTTAAACACAGAAAACCTTTGTGAGAACCCAACATAAAGAAAAAAAAATTAAAAGAGGAAAGAGGCAAATTTATAAAAATATGGGTAACTCCAACAGGAACTACTTGCCAGGAGGTGAAGATGTTTCTCCACTTCCTGAAGAGGAGGGGCTATATCCCCCAAAAGGTCATAAGTCTCCTGACAGAACCTGGGCAGGTGCTGCACAGATCCAAACCTCAACCTCAGAAATTCACATCCACCTTCCACTCATTGGTGGAGTTACCTGGCTGTCTCTCTGTCTGACTGGAATGTTCCCTGGGCTCTGTGCCCAGAAATTGCATTGTCCCACCTGAGCAGAAGGCAGGGACCCCGGGAGCAGGAGCTGCTCTGCACCATCACACAAGCAGCAGCTTTGTTGGGTCCCACACAGCATGCAATAGCACATGGCCTCTTCTAAAAGAAGGGTAATGACTGTATCGTCGCCTACCTTTTTATGAATTCCCTAGAGACTGGAGCATTTGAGACTCAGTCAATATCCTCCGTCTGAAAAGATTAAGAGCCACGGCTCCCTTCTCCTAGGAGACTGCATTAACCACAAGCCACGCAGCTGGGAAAGGAGGAGGCTGCTGCTGTTGAAACCCTACGTCTGCAGAGGAAAGAATGCGATATGTTCACGGAAGATGTGAGAGGCAGTGCAAGAGGGAACATGACTCTGTGGTCTAGTGCCTACGGCACTCATCTGGGAGTGGGCAGACATAGATTTCACTCCTCGCTTCAAGAATGGCTTCTGTATTTTTATATTAAAGTTATTGGTTTTGGATACCCCGAGGCTGGGCTGATGAGGTTATTGAACCCAAATCTCACGCATTCTGGGTGAGTACCAATGAGCAAAACAACGAGCTATTGTACAAATGGTATCTGCCATCTCAGGTAGCCTTTTAAAAGAAAGCAGTGGGTGACTCTTTGAAGAAGCAGGAGGGACCCCAGCTCTGGAGCTGGTGGCTGTCTCAGCGGACCCCAGGGCCAGGCTGCATGGCACAGCTCTCATCCACGGAGCCGTACACACCACCTCCCTCTCTCCTTCAGACTGGGTGTCCGGATCCCAGGTGCTTACTAGGAGCTCTCCTCAGCATACGCTGCCCCCAGAATTGTGCCTTGGGAACTATCTGGAAGAATATCAGCTGCTGGGGTCAAACTCATGCCAGGGCATGCTCAAAGTTACACATTGCAGATCATGGCATGCCAGTGCTCAATCCCATGCCTTGGTCTGATTTCGTTTACCAGAAGAATTTCATTGGAAAAAGATAGCACTGAAGCTGGGAACCTCATCTGAATTCCCTGTGTGTCGTGATTTGTGTGTGGGATACATGTCTTTAGGACTAGTTTTAGCAGATGCACTGGCAAGCCAGTGGTTAACCATACCAAACTACTTTTATTTTCAGTGTTTTTCATACTCAAATAATTTTTTATGGAAAAATGTCTTTTTTTGTCATTCCCATTCAAAAGCCTAAAAATAGTTATTTTTATAAAAGTAATAAAAACACTCCAAGTGTATCCACAGCAACCCACAGTTCTCAGGTGGTAAAATGCATTCAGGCTTCCATCTCACACAAACGGCCTTTACAAGTGTCTCCTGATAATGGAGTCCTTGTGAGCTCTTACTGATCCTTTTCCTTACAATATAAGGTGATTTTTCTAAGGGGTCTGTTGTCATTCAGAAAAGAAAAGATGGAATCAAATGTTCCATCTTACTTTAAAAATGTGTACAAATATTATGACAAATAAAGAAGCAATATTAAAGTAAAAGTTAAAATTATTCACAGCACTAAGGTGGCAATTTTAGCGCAGAACACATGTTGGGAGTTTCATGTCTGCATCCCACTGAGGAAAACTTAGACAGCACTTACTTTATTTCTGTCTGCAAAGAGGAAGATTATGAGGCAGCAGCTAAGTGGCAAAATATCAGTGAAAATCAAGGCTGGAACAGCTGACGTGAAATTAATAATTCTCAGTAATGCCTGAGAAAGCTAACACATACAGCATTCACTACTTACGAACAAATTTCCTGTGGAAACAAATTCTTGTAATTCATTCTTAGAATGGCCTGAAGTGTCTGAGTTTCAGACTGTTTCTTTGGTGTTTTAGAATTTGCTGTCAAGTTAATTAACTAACTACCATGCAAAATACAGGCTAGGTATTTGACTGGTGTCTCCTAGAAGCTGCTGAGCAGATGCATTGGAACAAGAAAACAAAAAAAAAGATAGGCACAGTAGTCAAAGAATATTAGACATGAAAGAAAGTACCTAAAGAGGTTTCCAAGGAAAAAGAAAAAAAAATCCTCTTATTGTTTTTATTATATGCTGTGACACAATGGATAATTACATGCTGACATACTATTTTTTCCTCATAAGACTTCATTCTCATTTGGACTAATTATAAATAATTTTATCCTGTTTTCCCCTTCCTTCACATAACTTTAAAGTAATTTTCTTCCCAGAACAGGTATTCTGTTTTAATTGCTTATTTTCTAGAGATCATTCTGAGCAAAAACATTACTCTGGAGAATTTCAGGAATTTAAAGGAACTCTTTCAGAAATATTCCTTTTAAAAAAGGCAATAGAAATGATAAAAGTTAAAATTAGAATAATTTTTTTGACAGTACTGGTATTACTGCTCTGTTGCTAATAAGGAATATTCAACACTTTTTTAAGATATTTACCTAAGATTATCAACTATAGCACCACCCTAAGTTATAAAGTTGTTTTATGGGTCATAGAGAGTGTTTTTTCTCAAGCTATTCAGAGTCTGATTCCAGACATTAACATATTCTTAGGGTTTAAAAAAGTGTAAGAAAATAAAAATAAGAAATAATATTTTTCAATCTCACTCTTCTTCTTTTCTTTTTTTTTTTGATGAATTTTTCCTTTTTGAACCTATTAATGCTCTTTGGTATTCCCAGGATCCCATAACAATGAGCTCCTTCAGAGAGGAATAGCTGGCATGATCCTTGTCAGCAACTGTTTATTATTAGCCTCAGAATTCAAAAGAACAGAGTAGGAAGATCCTAGGGGCGGAGCCAGCACATGGAAATCAAGGAATGAGGAAGGATTAGCTGGAAACAGGTTATGACTCTTCCAGCAGCACTTTCACTCAGTGGAGTCGGAAGTGTAGATGGGGCTCAAGTTGCTTCCCCAGCTGGAGTCTAGACAGTCTTCCTGACAGCCAGCACGATTTTCCATGCCCAGTCAGGAGCATTTCCTATGGAGACCCATCATCCTTGCTCCTCTCTAGCATTCAGGGGGACAGTTCAATCCCAGCTTGAGCTAGTTCACCAGCGCTATTGTTTGTCTCTGCTTCGTTCTGATCGGCCTCTTTTCCAGTCCCATAAATCTTCTACAGCTCCATTGTTCCCCTGCATATCAACCCAAACAGTAAATATTTTGCTTCATCCATGTCTTGCTCCCTCCTTGCCAGCAGTCAGTCATCGTGCTTCAAGGCAATCCTCTCTCTGTACTAAGACAGATTTGCAAGAAGCACGGCTCATGTACATCCACAATAGGCATACAAAAAAAAAAAAAAAAAAAGAGCAGTAATAAACCAGTCAGAAAACAGACCCCACAACCTGCTGCCTATGCCTTCACTAGCACCGGATTCCTCAAAGCATTTTTGTCCCACCAATCACCTACTTTAGTCCTTTGTGTTTCTTAGCAAACCACATTCCTAGAGCTGCACAGACATTCTAAAGCAAATCTTCACAACTGCCATTTTGTCCATGTTTCTCCCCCTGTAAGGAGGAAATTATTTCAACAAGCAACAAATACCTAGGAAGAGTCCACGGCCAAAAGGAGAAATAACATCCAAGAGACATGACTTTCAAATAGAGCAAGAATTTCACATACATTTTTTTCAGAGAAGTTAAGGAAGACTGCACTTTCAGACATCTCCGTCTCTCTGTGTTGCTTGGATAATTATCCCATTTGTGGTTAATTTGAAGGAAGATGCTTAGAAACTGAAAGTCATGTATGATCACCATATAATCCCATAGACAGAACACTAGCCTCACTTGGTTTCCTGAAATATTTTATTGGCAGTGACAGCTGGAGGATAGATCTACCTGTATATGAGGGCAGGAAATCAGGGGAAGAAGGAAAGGAGAAATTTGAAGTAGTAGAAATGTACTTTTCTCTTGAGAGGCAGAAATCTCTATCTTACAAAAATCCAATAAAGCCTTATATATGTTACAAACTTATTGAAAAAGAGTAATAAAATGCAGTTATGCTACAGCAAGGATGTAGTAATCGTGCCTGCATAAAGCTATTGCCTCTCAACACACTTTTGTTCAACAAGAGGAGGTTCTGACAAGGATAGTCACACACATACATGTCCCCTTATGCTGGCAGATGGTTTGATTTTATGAACTATCTGCCCACAAAACATCTTATAAGCAACACACTTGCTTGCCTCTTATCAGAGTGTCAGGGAAACTAGGAACCAAAAGGCAAGAGGGGGCTTTGCCTGACACACTTAAGTTCTCAAGAAAGGGAAGTGATTAGCTTAGCCCTGTAAAAGCCATTTGAGTATACCCTCTGGTCCCTACCAAGCCCGACAGTTCATGTTGCTTCATAAAGGGACATTCCGTAGTGACCCAGATACCTGCAATGATAAAGAGTTTGCCTGGCTTACTTGTCAAGCCATTGATTTTTGTTATGCCTTTCACCACTAGATTAAAGAGCTCGTTTGTACCCACTCCTTGTTTCTCTTCATGAATGATATATTGTAATCAAGTCACCTCTCAACCCTCTCTTTCATTAGCAATGAAATTATTTTGCAACTTTTTTGCTGAGCCTTCTCCAACTTCAACACTCTTCTATAAATGGCTACTTACATGCTGTATGTAGACTTTTAATAGGGAGTTTAAGCAGTGCCAGATGCAAACATTTTCCTGTTACTTGCTCATTCTCTGTTCACACAGCCTACAACAGCATTAACCCTTTTTATCCCAGCAATACATCAGAGTCCATATTGAGTGTCCTCTACACTGTAAGTCCCAACTGTAGTCTGTAGTTAAGGATCATTGCTTTCTGTGACATAGTCCCACTTTTTCTAGGGAAGATCAACAGGAACACAGCTGTGAATTGAGATACATTGGAATCCCTTCTGTTGAGAGTGAATGTACTATTTTTTTTTCCTCCCCAATTATTGTATTACTTGTGTTTGTTAAATTAAAAAAAAAAGTAAAAAAAGAAAAAAGTAAAAAAAAAAAGAAATAAAAAGTTGTATTTATCTTATAAAAAGTGCTGAAAAACTTTTAATTCTGCACTAGGAATCCAAAGCTTTAAGCTGCCATCACTTTAATACAGGCAAAGAGCTGACATTTCAAGGGTACATTTCAGGTGCCACTAAAGTGTGGGAACTCCAGAGTGCCAAAGGAACATTCTTTCTTCTTCTTGGTCAGTTGTGCATTTCAAGCAAGGTTAAATTAAAAACAAAGCAAAACAAAACAAAAACAAAACCAAAAACAAAAACCCCAAAACAAAACAAAACAAAAAATACCAAAAAAAAAATCCAACAAAGAAACTAACAAAAAAAAACAAACAACAAAGTGAATGCCTCACCTGTTCCTGTTCAGTGTAGAGCACCTAAAGCAGTCCTCCACAGTCCAATCCCCATCACAGCCACCTATGGTGGCAACAGCAGGTGGCAGAACAGCTGTGACATGAGAGGGTCAACACATGCTGTGCAAGGTGCTGTTCTGTGGTCTTCAGGCTGTGAGGGACTTGCACTGACGTGTGTTACAAGAGGATATCTGCTTAAAGGAAACACGGTGTACTACAGATTATTTTGCTTCAAAGGAACTGTATGGATTTTTAAATGTGAACATGAAATAAAGAGTTGGATTTAGGCATAAAGAAGGAGCTAAAGAATAAACTGTTACATATGTTATACTCTACTTCCCAAAAAATTTAGTGGACTTATCACTGTTTTTTGAAGAATTCTTGGCTATTTCTATTATTTAGTTATTGTTACCTCACATAACTTAATTACCTCTAAGTGCACTATGGTGTCCATTAGAAGCATCACATGTGCAAGCCATGGGCAACACAAAATGGCAATACAACACAGGTTGTGCTGTTCAGCTGTTCTTCAACTGGAGCGAGGTGTTGAAAGACCACAAACAGAAGAGATCTTCTGTGGCACTGATAAGGGTATTGATTATATTTTGGAGTCAGTAATTAAAGCAGGTTTTCCATTTACTTTGATCTAGCCTGATCATATCACAATTGATTTCAGAAAAAGGATCAAGAAAGTAAATGTGAACAGAAGCTGTTACAGTTCTGGGCCCTATTACTGAATGCATGAGCAAAAGAAACCATCTTAAAGAAGCTGCTTCAATTTTATCGACAGTAAACATAAACACATAAAGCAGAACAATATTAGAAAAGTTTGCTTCAATTAGGTGCCCCACTGCTGTTTATTGCTTGTTTCAATGTAACATGCAGTAAAAAGAAGTAGAAATATAGAGTGAGTGGGATGGGATTTTTTACTTTGCCTTTTTTTCCCCCTTGCATAATCCAGTTACTGTATGTAGCAGCATGCTATGTATCAGGATGTGATTATCAAGCCTCATAGTGTGTGCACTTCAGGAAATATTTGTTAGCTTTCTAAAAGCAACTGTGCTTTTCTATTTTTATGAAGTTTGTGGTTAACTAGTATTGGGCGTAGCAGGTTGACTATTTTATACAGTTTCCAAATCCCAAATTCCAAAACCCTCTCTTTTTTCGAGATTATTTCCCCCCTGATGAGTAGTATTCATATGCCTAATGTTTTATGGTTACATAATTTAACAAGCTCTCACAAATGTCTCTTTGTGATATCATCTTTATTTTAGAGATATAGAATTGGACAAAGTTTAAGAGAAATATTTTTAGTCTTTAGTGTCTGTAATTATATGTTTCAATCACTCTTTGGTACTTAAATATGTGATCTGCATTTTTTCAAAGGTTCTGACCTGTCTATATTGACAGTGAAGTTAGTGGGACCTGAGAATACCCAGAACTTTGGAAATAATGCCATATGAATAGGTAAGTAATAGATTTGGATGTCTACCTTTCAGCACTTGTTTTTACTTTATTTTTTTTCCAAATATCTTGCCTCAAGGAGAGAGAAATTAGTGGGTCAGGGCCCATAAATTCCTTTCTTCATGCCCCTTGCTTTGAGTACCAGGTTCATAAATACTTGGCTGTTTACCTCGACACTCACATCCAAGTGCCATGGCATTGATTTTTTTTTATTTCTTTTTACTCTATTCATTTGAGTTTTTGGCATGGGGTTTGGGGGCAATGGACAATATTCTACTAAAGGCAAAGAAGCCTTGAAATGAGATACTGACATTAAGTCCATGCTTAAGTCTTGCTGTCCAACAAATGGCTAGATATAGAGTAAAAGGAATAGGTCTGATGCTTTTGTTAATGAGAAATAATGACATCAAATCAGAAATTACTGGAATCAGTCTAAACTATTATTCAACCCTCAATCAAACTAAGTTTAACAGAGTACATTAATTTTATAATTGCGTTAATGTGTATGTGGCTTCAGCCTGTCTGGAAAAAAAGAATACCAGTAGACTGCGAGTAAAGCTTTTGTTGGGTATTTGAAACTCTGCAACTCTAGGCAACAATGGAAAACTCATCCCCAGGGAAGTGGCTGCTGCCTGGGCCTGGGGCCGCCCCAACACACCTCCAGCTGCCCTGCTCCTGGCTGTGGCAGTAGGACAACTCCTGCCCTGATGGTCCTGGGGGAGCCCCCAGCACTCCTGGTTGCTGGCCCACAGGGAGCCTCCAGCCCAAAGGGCATCCTCACAGGTATTTCTAAAGCAACACTAAGTATTTTGGGTATGCTGCCTGCTGTAGTAAGGGATGGATCACTTTAAATGTTCACAGATTTATTCTTAAATAAGAACAACAAGGAAGCAGGGCTATGAAATATTCTTCTGCTTGAAATTATTAGTTTTTTCACAGGCTGCGCACAGAAAAGGAAAATGGTCAACCTTTCATATTCTACCAACCTAAGGAAACCTCTAAGCAGACCTCTAGAGTTGTTCCCTAAGGAGGTTCACAGATCATTGTATGGAAGTTATATTTCTATTATGTATGGATAAACTTTTCATAGATGTATCATGTAGCTCAATATTTTGTACTTACAAGTACAAAAGCACAATATATTTCAAAAATTCTTTTGGCTTGTGTGATGGGTTTGTCCTTAACCCAGGACAGCTTGTTGGCTTGTACAGACCAGATAATTATTTCAATCTTAGATCATAAATTCTCTGAACAGTGTTTTTGGCATGCTGTATGTAACAACAAAAATTGTCTTGATATTTTTTTTAAGTGTTTTTGTTCTCATTTCCACTCTGGTTTTGGATAAAATCAAGGCATTCATAAAGATACGTAAGAAAAATGCTTAATTGTAATATTTTGTTTCTATGCTCATATACAAACTATATAATAAGGTTACTCACGAGCAAGAGAAAAGTGCAGAATGATGGCTAAAATATGTGTGCCTGTATATATAGACACACGCTATATTTTAGACAGGGCATGGAAGTCTATACACACACATATGAGTGTGTGTGTGGATATACATATTAGAGATATATATACATATACCATATATACATTTTTAAACATACATTTGTTTTGCATTGCTTTTCTTCATTGGTAATTGCTAAGCAGCTGAACCTGCATAACTGCTATAATACAGAACACAACTCTGCTTTTACACATCAATGCTATTCTTTTTCCTTTTTTTTTCTTTCCTCTTTTTTTTAATTCTACAAAGAATGCTGCCTTCAGTCAAAACCTTTAATCCTTGTATCCTATAGCGTTTATGGCAAGAAATGAGAAGGTCTATTTAGAGAGGCATTTCAGTTCCCCCTCAGGCCAAAAGAAAAACATGTTATTTGTAATGCCAGTACTGTGGCCTCATATGCTAGGAAACTAGTGACATTTTGACACAGTCAGGGACAGTTCTGAATTACGCGGTGCTGCTGTTCATATCATAAACTGGAGCTTAAGGACTTAGAGAGCCTTCTCTCTGTGTCTGTAACCTTGTTTCTTTGTCATACAAGTTACTATCTGCAGGGAATGCAACAGCACTGATGTAGCATTCGAACTAGCCTGCACAGTGTGTTTTGTGGGTTACCCCACTTACAGTACGTCAGCAGTGGCCAACTTGCGTCATCTGAGTAATTCAAATGCAGCTGGGGATACACTACATACTGGCTCCAGGACTCAACCACCAGCTAGCTATAAGGAGATCAAGCCATAAGTGGTCAGGAAGTACTACACTGTCTTGATCACCTCCCATCCCAGATAACTGCCTAGCCCCGCCCCAAGCTCGAAAGGAAAAGCTGTATGGAGGAACACTTCCATGTCCTGGCTGTGAGATTCTCCTTTCTTCATCTCTTCTTCTTGTAATTTTGTTTTACAGCCAATAAGAAGATTTTGATGTGAAAAATCAGAGGATCAAAATGTTGAAAAACAAGCAGGTTCTTCACTTTTCTGTTAATAACATATAAAACAGATATTTTCATGCATTGTAATATGAATACAGTAATATATTCATGGATTGCATTCCCCTCTTCCATTAGCAATATCGAGTGCTACCATTATTCTGTTTCCTCTTTGCAAGTGCCTCTGTAGTAGGGGTTTGGTTGTTTGTTTTTTTTTTTTATTTCTATTTTACATTCCGACCTTGAAGCAATTTGGTGAATGAGATAATACTTTCCTTTCTTCTTACAGCTCTTACTGTTTGAAATTCTGTGTAAGACTCTGTTAGGACAGTTCCTTTAGAAAAGATAAATACCTCCCAGTAAATTTCAGGTATATGGAACCTATACAAATATTCCAAGTCGATACTTCCTGATTCCCCTGAAGGACTTCATTGGGCTTTCACTTTCTAGGGAACTACTAATCTCTGCATCATCTTGACTGTGCTCTAAAGAGAGAATGGACTACATAGTCTGTTAGACTGCAGCATTTTAAAATTTCTTAACCTTAATCACTTTATTTTATGATAAGTATTGCTTAGCAATACAGGATGATAACCTATATTGTGCAGGAAATACACAAAAGAACAGTGATATAGGCAAAGGTAAGATAACCATCCTGTTATATAAGTTTAAACTGTGTACTTCTGTAGGTACAAAAGTTTTATCCAGGTATGTATGGTTTTGCTTTTCTGATAGCTTTACTAATTTCTATCACATTTTTAGATATTTTTAAAGGAATTCTGAAATACAGAGGTTTTGTCTGATACTTTAGTTTTGAATCAGATTACATTAAATTTCAAACACACCAAAGGAACTTCAAACATACGCTGTTATTTCATTCAAAATATTTCACTCACTGCAAGAAAATACTTGATATTGCTAGAATTCTTATTTTTGTCTTCTTGATTTGAAGGCTCAGTAAATATTTCATTTGATGTTTGATGTGATTAAATTTTTTCTATTTTTTTGCCTGCAGATTCTTGTTATTAAAAGGCCTGGACATACTAATTTGACAGATTTTTTTCCTGTGTACATGGGAGACAGATTATACACTAAGTTTTCCTCACCACCCACTGAAAAAGGAACATTTTTAAATTTTGTGGGATTTAGTAATTTTGATTTTCAGTGTAGCAGTACTGTCCTTCAGATCTACATTCTGAAGCCAATGGAATGAGGTTCAACAAGACCAAATGCCGGGTCCTGCACTTTGGCTACAACAACCCCGGTCGACGCTACAGGCTTGGGGTGGCTGGAAGACTGCATAGAGGAAGTGGACCTGGGGGTATTGATTGATGCTCGGCTGAACATGAGCCGACAGTGTGCCCGGGTGGCCAAGAAGGCCAACGGCATCCTGGCTTGCATCAAAAACAGTGTTACTAGCAGGAACAGGGAGGTAATTGTCCCCCTGTACTCAGCACTGGTGAGGCCGCACCTCGAGTACTGTGTTCAGTTTTGGGCCCCTCACTGCAAGAAAGACATTGAGGCCCTGGAACGTGTTCAGAGGAGGGCTACGAAGCTGGTGAGGGGTCTGGAGCACAGGCCTTATGAGGAGCGGCTGAGGGAGCTGGGATTGTTCAGCCTGGAGAAGAGGAGGCTCAGGGGAGACCTTATTGCTCTCTATAACTTCCTGAAGGGAGGTTGTAGTGAGCTAGGGGTCGGCCTTTTCTCTCGTGTAGACAGTGATAGAACTAGAGGCAATGGTTTCAAATTGCACCAGGGGAGATTCAGGCTGGACATTAGGAAATATTACTTCTCGGGAAGGGTAGTCAGGCACTGGAATGCACTGCCCAGGGAGGTGGTGGAGTCACCGACCATGGGGGTGTTCAAGAAACGTCTGGATGTCGTGTTGAGGGATATGATTTAGTTGGGAAGTATTGGATATGGTTGGACTGGATGATCTTCTAGGTCTTTTCCAGCCTTATAATTCTGTGATTCTGTCATTCTGTGATTTGGTTAAAACTGCCTACACTATTTCAATATTCTTCCTTTTCATGAAAACTAATTTTAAGTATGTTCTTCAAAGCTCACTTTCTGGAGATGTGCAATGCTTTACAGGAAGAGAAAACAAAACCCGTTTTTTGCTTAATCAAAAGTCTTAATACTCTGGAGATATGTAAGGATCTAGAGTGGCAAAAGCAAAGAGTTTCACTGAGGTCGTTTCAGGTGACTAAATGAATTCTTAACAAAGTGCATCTGGATTCTGAAGGAGGTACATGAAATGGCTGGTAGATCTCATAATTTTGAAATCTGTAGATACAACAACCAATTACAAGTCTTTTAATTACTGATTTGTGCTGCAGAAAAGACTGGGTTTGTGTTTCCTTAAAAGTATAATTATCTTGTCTTCATTCCTGACAGTATATTGTGTAATATGAGCTGACACTGTGGGAATATGAACATGCGACTTTCTGGCTTATGATTTATACAGTAAACTAAGAATATTTTCCTCATTCAAATAACTATATTTTTAGTCATGTGTTATTACCTAGGCTACATAGACTAGAAAATAAATTATGTTAGAATGGATTTGTACTACAAAGATGACAACTTAGATGATCCTCTGATTCAAACAGAGAGTTTGTTAAACAGACTTTACTACATTATGTCTGTTTACTTAACCATAAGAGAATCAGAGATTTATTTTTGTCCCTCTATGGCATAATCATAAGGTTTACCCAATGGTGATACAAAACAAATGATAAGGAACATCTTGATTTCAAAACAGAAGAAATAATAAAGTGACCATTTTCATAAATTTACAACTAAAATAAGGGATTTCTCACACAACTGTATTATTGCCAAAATACACACAATTTCATTGTTATTTACTCATCAAAATCAGGCTTTTTGTTGGTATATGTTTTCATTGACAGATATGGCACTTCCAGTGATTTTTGTAGGGAAAACCTTAAACAGGTGCCATAAAGTACTATATTCTAAAAAGGAATGAAGCACATATTGGAGATTAGTATGAAAAGTCTAGCTTTAATATAACTTGGGTTTTTCAGTGGGACTGCTGCAGTTTATGCTTAATCAAAGCTTGCAAACTTAGCAAACAAGTTTGGTAGTTGAGAGACGAGGCAGCTGAAGGAGATAAGTGCATGCAACCCTCTGAATAAGGATTATAATGAAAGAGGCTCAATACAAGATCCACAAAACTTCAGCAAAGACCCTGCAATGAATAGAAGAGAATTTGCAACCCTGAGCCATGCAGTGACAGGCAGGTTATCAGATGGAGACCATCAGTAGAGCAATTGTTCTGGTAGCATTTGGCCAGATCTCATGACTGTTCTGTTAAGAAAAGGTCTGCCTTGGTGGATGAGCTGCAGCCTGGTCTTTTTCAAAGCTTTCGTGAAAGCCTCTCTTCCATGTTCTTTTGGGCAGATGAATTAATCATAGTACCTCTGAGGCTTATGATTATCTCTGTCTCTGTTTTCTCCATATTTCAGCCACCAGTTGTCCCATGCTCTCATAAAACCTGCGTAAACCCAGCAGGAAAGTGATCCCAGCTATGAATCACACTGGAATGTGATTTAGAAAAAAGTCTCAAAATTGAGCTCAGAGAAGACCCTTCTCTTACAGTCCTTTGGTATTTATGGTGAGTAGCTCTTGTGTTTGGGTGTCTGAATAGCAAAATTCCTTGAAAAAAGCACACTCCATGGTACAGCAGTACTCAAACTCAGGCTGAGTTCAAAACATGAGTGCAAATGGAAAATCAATTCAGATATTTAAATGAGAACATGACACACAGTTAGTATGACCTCAGAGGAATAATGTAAATAGGATGAAGAGATGAGAAACAGGAAGGGATGGAAATTGAGGGCCTATGCTGGATACAGTAGGACTCAATAAGAAAAGATGTTTCCATGTGAACGGTAGCAAATGGTTAATCTGCTGCAAATTTATGACACTTCCAAAAAGTCTATACTTTAGACTCCTGTCTCATCAGGTAGTATAAACTATGAGATGCATCATATGAACACAAATATTTCAATGTGCCAAAAACTAGCTTGGTGTGGACTAATTCCCCCACCCACATCCCCACGAAGCTTTAGAAAGAAGCACTTATGGAACTGGTATGTGAACTGCCCTGATGAAGTATTTAAGATAATTTTACAAAGCAGTTGGAAGCATGCTTTGTCCTGAGGGCATCAGATCTTATGTGGCAGTGCTCACATAATTATCCTAAGATGGATTGCCATATCACTCCCTGGGCCTCTGACTGGAATAAATCCCACATCCAGCTAGGGAAAGAAAAATGTGACTTGCAGGACTAGCATGAATCTTATTACATCTCAGAACTCTAAAGAGAGACCCAAACCTTTTCAATCAGTGATTTCTTTTAAGTGTCACTCAATTCTAGCCTCTGCAGAAAATACTAACAGTACGCACATTAAAAAAAAAAAAAAAATGTAGCTGGGATATTACTTCTGAGCCAAGCTGTCCCCTGAAACTACATGTCCCATGTTTCTGTGGTGCTCGTTAAATTGACTGGCTAGACTTAAATGAATCACATCACATGTCTATAATTATGTGATATTTTCTCAGTGTGAGGTATTGCTACATTTTTTAAAGCTGGATTTACTGTATCTACACCCCACCCCACAAATATATTTTGCCAAATTATCAACAAAGCTGTCTTGCTGACAAAAATGTATTGCATAGTTACTGAACAAGCTTTGGTTCAAAGACAGATATAGGTAGGAGTTCCTTGAGAAAAGTATATCTCACATGCTTAAGACACAGGAAGCTTTTGCACTTTGCAGCGGAAAAGTTATACTATTTAAACTATGCTTCCATACAGCCACAGAATACAAATTAAAAATCACCATCGCTCAAAATGTAAGGAGATGGGATGCACAAGCCAACACTCAGGTTGTAACTTGAGTTTACTCTTCAGCACATATGAATTGTCAGAACCTGGGTACTGGCTGCTGTTCCAAGAAAAGAGGTCAAAAACTGAACAGAACTGAAAACAGATTCTTTCTTCCCTGTAAATAGACAGGGTGCAGGCTACAGAAGCAGTTTAAGGTTGTCTCTGCTGATGATAATCAGCATCTTCATGCTCAAAGAATGAAAGAGGCACTTAATTCTCAAAGCATGCCAGACACCTTTGACAATTCCATTGGTGCCCCAAACGCAGGCACATACTTCTGTTGTTTCAGTTGGGAACATCTACAACAAAGAAGTCCAAAACATTAATAAACTCATCTTTCTTTTCACATTTCAGATTTTGAAAATTTAGATTTTACATTATTTTAGAACTTCCTACTTTGTTTAAACTCCATTCCTCTTGTTGTGACTGAAGTTATTTGGACAATTTATAGTGGCTTTGCCTTCGGTTCTACTTTTGAAACATTAACAAGATAGAATATTAGTGTTGTGCAGGATTTTTCCTGTTCCTTTATTATAACTTTAAAAGGACATTGACTAAAGCCTGAATTTTGTTGAGCTTCCCTATATCTTTTTGAAGACAGTAACACTGTCTACGGGGTAATTTTAAGATAAAAAGATTCTACTAAATGTATTTCTGTACTGGAATAATGCTGTCACAATGGGAAGAGAGAATTATAAGAGAGTTTATAAGGCTTCTATTTTCAGACCCTTCTGAAAATAGAAGCCTTATAAACATATTATCTCTGTCCTCATCTTACTTTCCTTCCTCTGCACAAAATGTATCCCAACTACAACCAGTATTCTAACCCTATGTGCATCTTTCAAACATAGCTTTTGCATCTGGATTGCCAGCAAAAGGGACTAGAAAAGGGTTTATTTCTCAGTCATAGTATTTGTCTCTGTTTTGATACTGATGAAAGCACTATCGGTCTTGCTTGTACATATTTGTTTGTTCCAGTAACCCTTTTTTAAGGAGGGTGGATCTGGCTTCTGCCTCTGTTGTGCAGGTCCTATGGTGCAGTGCTGTCTGGTGAGGCAGACTTGGAGAGCCTGGCAATGTCATCCCTCCACTGGGCAGAGCCATTACATTTTTGCTGAACAGTGCAGCAGCATGGAAGCATATTAATTCATGTCCTTTTTAGGCAGTACTAATTAGTCCATGAGGAGAGTAATGCTGACCTGTCTCTACTGCCTCCAGATCCCAGGCTAGCTCAGCTCACTCAGAGTATTGCATTGCACTGAATCACTCTGCGTAGCTTTCCTGCTTCAGCAAGAGCTTCTTTCACTTGGCTGCATAGGACTTGAGGGCTTGAGCTGGCCTTAGCAGATATCAGATGTAAAATCAAATTAGCTGATGACCTCCTGTCAGATACATTCTTGTATGTTGTTGTTCATCAACTACTGTTAATGAAAACAGGCTGATATATCATTCTTGCAGTTTTTCCACACAGAAAAATTACTTGTACGATTCTTTAAGCACAGTGTAGCTGTAGTAGCCAAAGAACAAATGTTGTGAGCCAATCACAATTTTACTTGTTCTTATACTCATCAGTAGATAAAATTTTCTGATGGCTCAATATATCTGAATGAATCTTTTCTCTTTTTTTAATTAATGAGAAGTAGTTCAAAATGCCAATAGTCACGGGCCGGATTATGGCCTATATATGCATGTCAAGCAAAAGCTCATCAATAGTAATGGTTTAAAACAATGAATTATTTTACTTTCCTCAGGTTTTCACTCTACAGTTTCCTCAGACATGTCTCCTCCACCTTTTCCACTTCACCAATGGGTTTCATATTTCTTAGAAAATAAGTGGATCTGCACTTTTTGCACATATCCTAAACTACAGACTCTTCTTAGCCTCAGGGCTTATGCCTTGACTTCCTTGAGCCAGTTTGAACATGGTGAAAGCATTCCTGTTGTGGCCTTTTTTCTGTCACTACTGGTACACACTTGAACCTTTCTGGCTATTTGGGCAGAGAAGAATGCAGCATTCACTTTAAAAACTAAAGTATTCAGGAGATAAACAAACACAGAGAAAATATCAACTGCAAAATCAAAAATTTTCCAACAATAATATGATTAAGCATATCAGAAAATGCTTTTATCAAATTAAAAATTATTAGCTAAATTAATTAGAAACAATAAAAATAAGCAGTTACTTGAAAATGTTTGTTAACTGATTTTCAATTAAAAAAATTTGTCCACAAATATTGAATATTTAATCAGGAAATTTATTCTGCTGATATTTTTAACATTTCAAAGAACTGAATAGTTCAAACTGATTTTGGTTTTATTCTAGCATTGTATCTACCTGTGATAGAATACCTGCATCTCACAGAAGTTGTCTGGACCACTCAGGCTCTTTAAGCTCTTCCCCCTCAGAGGCAAATCTTCTCGCTGGGACTGTGTCTTCCATGTTGGAAATGGCATGCTGTGCATAAAGAAAAACAGTCTGATGAGCAGAGAGTAGCGGGAACCTGGCAGCCCTGAACTGCAGCCCAGAGAAAGCCTTACAGCATCGTGAAGTGCAGAAGTGATGTGAATGTTTTTTATCCAACAAACTGAAATGAAAATATTGTGACTCAATAGTGTTTCAATTATTTCTGTTAATAAAAAATAAGCAAATCATATAGCTCAATATTTCTGAAGAAAAATTAGACATACCACTTCACTCTGTATTTCTCAGTGTTTTGAGGTGAATGTTGAAATTCGGTTACAGAAGTTCTGAAATTTTTAATTCTGTATGGTTCCATCAGTGACTGAAAAAGAACAAACCCAAATTTATTTTCTTATGTCCATATGAAAAATTGATCTCTCCCTTCAACATATTCCTTCGTTATGTAATTCTTGAAATAAATACTTCATTTAGAAATCTCCAATACTGATTTAAATTAAATGTCTTCTTCTACAGCTGCCTCACAAAATCCACTAGACATTGAACATGTGTCTTAAGGACGTGAGCTTCAGCTGAAGTTGCATATATAAATCTGAGGCAGGATAAAGTTCAACTTACAGCATATGTTCAATATTTTTATAAATGCACTAAGTTAGTAATAAATGAAAAGCAAGGTCAATCCAAAGTTGTAATAATAACAGAAAATGTAGGAAATTAGAATATTTCCTGATAAAGCATATGATTTCTTGCCATGCATATGCTTGACAATTATTTTTGACAAATTCTTGAGATAACTTTTTTCAAAAGCAAGCATTGTTTCTTTATAATGTTATCCCTTTCTAAATCATGTTTTTCTTCTGTTCAAAAAGTAGGAACAAGTAGTCATGAAATAATAAAACCTTTCCTTTATAGGTCATTAATGTTGTTATCTTTCTAAGTTGAAAGCCATGTTTTTGGCACAAAATAACTGAGTGAGATGTTTAGCAGCAATAAATAGTTACACCCTTGCTTATTTGCAAAAGAACCTGTTTTACTTTTAGTTCACATTAAGGTATTCTTTATATCAGTGGTGTGACCTTTGCCAAGAAAAAAAATTGCTGAGTCCTATACAATTTGTAACTGATGAGAAAGTAGAATCTTTCGTTCTGCCAATTACAGACAGTAATTGCCATGTAATGAAGTTAATGTTTTGTAGAATTTACAACCTGATATTAATGGTGTTTCTTTTCCACCCTCTCTTATCCCACTTAATTTTTGCCCAGCTTTTTCACAACAAAAGAAACAGGACAATGTGTGAAGGCTCATTAATTCTATTTAGTTTTGATTTTTTTTTTCCTCACTTCTTTTCTCCCTGCCTCCTGGAGGTGAAACAAGAGCCATGCCATCAGGTCTTTCCGTAAACTCTGGTTCACGTAAGGGTGAAAGTTACAGCCTCCCCGCAGCAGCTTGCACAGTATAAATGCTCCCCTTTCAATTTCAGCTCGGGCCGTTTAATGGCCATGCCGTTTTATTGCCTTCTTGATCACCAATTACACCACCAAGAACAATGAGCTCAACACTTAAACGAACAGGCCTCAAATTTGCCTTCATTTGCCAATGTGTTTCATAGCAACACATTCTTTGAAAGCACGGATTGCCTAATTACAAGGATGAAGATGGATCAGGGTTTGAAAAAGGCTCCCAGCCCCAGAACAATATGCTAACCTAACTGTACTCTCTGTACTCCTACTGTATTATTCTGACCCCAGGTTGCCCTTATAACACTCTGCCTGACCTCCTGCCTCCAGAAGGAAGCCGTGCCTGTCCTCCCTATCTCCAGTGTCACTGCAGAATTTGGGAGGGTGCTGCTGAGCCCGGTGACAATGGAATCTAGGAAAAATAAATCATAAGACAGGAACTAGACAAATTGAGGAACCGCAGGATACCAAAAGCATTTCCACGTTATTTTGTTTTGCCACTAATGGCTGAAATGAATAAATCAGGATGTGTTAACTCCAGCATGCTTCTCAGGGCAAATGCTAAATACCTTACGTTCTTTTTTAGGAACTAATGCCAGGAATGGAGTATTGTAGATGCTTGCTACTTTCCCGGGATTTTGAAGTGACTACTAATATAGTGAAAGCAAATACAGTTGCAAAACCTGGTAAAAATAAAAAATAAGTTGAATAAAGTTATATACAACTTCAAAGACTAGTGTTATGGAAATTACAGATATTTTCTCTGTTTAAAAATATATCTTAATACGAATTTATGGTTGCATACATGTGTTTACATAAATCAATCAGCTGGATATTTTGATTTGGTTCATTGCTGCAGAGTGCCCCTGTAAAGAAAGTTACTAACCCAGAATTAAACATCCAGTGTGTCTACTACACACACTGTACCATCTCCCTCCAGTTTTCGTGTTGACTCTTGCTGTAGAGACCCTGAAGGTTAAGGAGGTACAAATTTTACTTACAAGGAATTTTGTTTCCATCAAGAAATAAATTATAGACAACTTCTTTGTAATAAACAAGTTTAAAAAATATGTGAAAGCAGTTTGAAACATTACCAAGTTAACGACGTTTAACTACATTTTTGAAAGTAATGCTTGCATATAGCTACTTTAAAATAATCATGGATGTTTGTATACATAGATATAGATCTATCAGAAAACATTATAGCTGTAAATAACAATGTCGGAAAATCCTGTGGTTCAAATGAGGAAAATCTGGAAAGCAGCACTCAGGTTTTATTTTCATCTATAAAAGAGTGCTGAAATTCTGTCCAATTTTTTCTTTTCATTTTTCCATAGCCAAGGGTATCCTGACTTTTCTGGATTTTTATGTGTTTGTCCTTAGATAACTTTGAGGACAGTGCAGGAAGTCAGAACACCCGATGGGGTTTTCGGACAACAGCTATTTTTTTCACAGCTATATCAAGAATGGTAATCTTATAAGACTTTTAAATTTCCTTTACCTGTAATAGTAAAGACTTCACCCACAAGACAAATTAATTGGTAAAATTACCAAAAGTTGCCCATAAAATACACATATGAAGGTCAAATAATACAAATATTTTCTAGAAACTCTGTTCAAGAGAAGGAGTACTTAACAGCTTAGCAAAAATAAAAGCTTTATCAAACTTGAGATACAAAACATGTTATCTAGGTAGTAAAGCAACGGATAGAAAAAACATTGCTAAATCTTTTAAAAAAGTCTCAGTGATGGCTTGTCAAAGGGTGTTCTTCACTATTCATTCTGAAACAGAAATTGGGAGCCTTTGACTCGTCTATTCAGCTAGTACTGACTACATTCAGATTACACATGACTGTAAGCAACATAATTAGAGGAGCAGGAGGAAATTTTCTTATTCCCTTGGCTAAGCTAAAAGTCCTAAATGTGTAAAAGCAAGCTAGCCACTTAAAATGTTTGCTTTATAGCTTTAATGACTGTAAAGGAGGACTAAAAAAAAGATTATGTGTTTTTTTTGCAGGATTTTTTTGCTCTTTAATGAGTTATAAGGAGAAATATCAGCAATATCCACTCTTCAATTTTCAGCATCAAGGAATCAAGGATGACTACTACAGTTCCAAATCCTATGCTCTGAATGCACAGACACATAAGAAATTATTCTGTTCTTGATTTCTCTTAAATAAGGTGTTTAAAAAACAAGCCACCCTGAAATGTTTTTAATCATTTGATTAGAATTCTCATTTGTTCTTAATGACTAAAAGTTTGTTTCCTGGTAACTCTGATGTCAGTAATGCATTAGTTCTCTAATTAAAGCAAGCAGCAGAAAAAGAGAGGGCAGGGAAGAATCCCTAAGAAAAAGAACTAACAAAACCATCTTTAAGCTTCAGAAATCACTAGTGTAGGAAGATTTATAGCCCACCTTTAAACAAAGCCAATCTAGCTTTTACTGAGAATATAAACTGTATGCCTTCTCCAACGCAGACATATTCTTCCTATTTTGCACCAAAATCCAACTTAGGCTTCAATATACATTAAAGCTAAATCAAGGCATCAAAAGCAAACAAGTCTGATAACCTCAAATCCTCTGCAGGTGTTTTTTCCAGTAGTGAATAATTAAGTATTTTGATTAATCTCTACTCTTGAAGCCAATGGGGGTTTTATAATCAGTTTTAATTGCAATAAGCACACATCTGAAATTTTTAAACACATTAAACAAAGCTGTTTTAATAAAAAGACAGGATATTAAAGAGCATTTTATACAGATTTCTAAAACGGATTTTTTNTTTAAAAATATATCTTAATACGAATTTATGGTTGCATACATGTGTTTACATAAATCAATCAGCTGGATATTTTGATTTGGTTCATTGCTGCAGAGTGCCCCTGTAAAGAAAGTTACTAACCCAGAATTAAACATCCAGTGTGTCTACTACACACACTGTACCATCTCCCTCCAGTTTTCGTGTTGACTCTTTCGGTGGGATGTGTTGCCGGAACTGATCCTTTGAAGTAAAAGTTAGATTACAGACATTCACCACCAAGAAAAGGTTTATCAGATTAATTGTGGAACCACGCATTAGTATCAACGTAGGTGGACTCAGGTTTTGTAGTGATATGTAAAACTGATGACAATTTTTTGTTTCTGTTTCTTTAGGTTTCCAAATTCTCCTAATTAAACTTACTTTGTATGTAACCATGTAAAGATCTATGTCTGTAGTTAACTTTACATACTGTGTGTGGTCCCAGGAAACATCCAGTAGCTAATAAGTATTTGCAGAATTGGGGCCTTTGTTGAAAAGAGAAAAAACATGTGGGCTAATTGTTAGACCACAATCATGCAGCAATAAACACAATTAATAAATGTTCTGTTTCAGGGAAAGAATCAAGATTTCATTTTCAGTTTTAACTTTCATGCTTCTTATCTTCCAAGACTGTAAATGTCTAACCTTAACATTTTAATAACATAAGGATTTGTGTCCTGATTTTCCATATGAAATAAAGCAGAAAATTCAAAGCTTCTGGGCTTGGATAGGGGATAATTGTTCTATTGTCTGTTGTGATCTCACTAGTAACAGTCAAAGGAACCTCGCAGGACGAATGAGTTCTCTTTTACTGAGGAAGTTAACTGCATGTGTTCATGAAGACTTCAGGCAAAAAAAAATATTCCTACAGTAAAATCTTTTCCATACTGGAAAAACTTTAGTTACAATGCTAACTGATTACATTTAAACAATGTCAAAACTTACAGTAACAGGGGTGCTTACTGGATTTAGGCTTTAAACACTTAACATTTTATGATAGTTTGTCTTTCTCCTGTGCATACAGGTGTTATCCACAATATGGACAAGCCAATCAAAACAATAAAAATTATAAATGAGTTGGGGTTTTATGACCTCTTATTAAAAAAATCATATTTTTTAACGTAAGAACCTCCTCTCACTATAATAATAATAATAAGACAGACTTTTCTACTGCATTCTCAGGCTTTTCTACTACATTCTCATAACTGACAAACTGTGCAAAAAAATTCAGACACAAAAGATAAGAAAAATACGAGCCTCTACAAAAAGATGTATAATAACAATATAAATTCACCAAACTGAAAAAAAAAAGTGACTGCAATAAGTGAAAATATAGGTATGTTCTCATTATTTTATCACAGAAAAAGTAGTGTGGAAGGGAATGGTGCAAGAGGAGGAAGGCATCTTTCACAATTAAAAGGAAACAAAGACAGTCACAAAACACTGTAAATTCACTGAATACATGTGCTACTGGCAGGGAAATACCGTGCTTCCAGCACAACGTAGGCTTTCAAAAATGTCTCTCACCAAACAGTCTGGCTTCCATCACACACAGAAGGCAACTGAACCAAGATATCATAAAGGCAAAATCAAATGAGATCTAAATGAGATTTAAATGTCAAATAGCCACTCTTAAACTACCGTGAATATGTTCTGACTGTAGGGGCATGTCTTGTTTTTATTTTTTGGTGAACTCCAATAGCAGAGCAATTAGGGTGGACAACAGTGCTCAGCAACGTCTGATTGTGATTCAGAGGGACTTCATGTCTTCACATTTCGAGGCACAGAGGTGTCGGACAAACATAGCAGTTGTATTTTACAGTGAGTAAATTACACTACACCCATAGTTTTTAAATTAACGTATATGAGGTTATATTTGTCATTTCAATGTAAGCTGAAATGCTTTTTAAATAAATGCATGCAGAAGTATTTGAGACTTTAAAATCATTAAGGTCTAGGTGGTACCTGTAAGGCCAGTTCTGAGAAAGGCTCTCTTTGGAGGAAGCAGTCTGGTAGAGGCTGTATTTGAGAGCTGCAACAAGATGGCTGTCATGAGCTGAATAAGACTCCAAAATGGAGTTAAAAGCATTATTGTCAAACCCAACTTTACTGCTTACGGGTAAGGATAAGTACTTCATCTTCCGAGCTTTTGGATCGCTTGGCTGGTGAAAATGTGATGACTTGCATCTCTAAGCTGTAGGTGCAAACTCTCCTTGCGATGTGCCTAGCTTCAGAAGTCGCTGTTGAAATACTGAACTTGCTTGCCAGATATTTTAACTTGTCTACAGCTGTCCTTGTGGGCAGGGTGGGGCAGATGGAAACATCCTGATGCAGAACTTTCTTTCCTGAACTACAGCTGGAAATTCGACTCAGACATCTGTGAGTGTCTGTGCACTGGAGTGTGTGGTTGAGCCAGAGAGAGAGGGAGAAAAAAATATTGAACAGACAAATGCTTAATAATTATTTCACTTGTCTGGTATGTTGTTTCAGTTTGACTTCTGAACGTGTTGGGCTTTTCTAACTACAGGAATTCGTTATAAGCGATGCTTTGGCTGGAGGTTTTTATTTGCCATCTTCCAGGCTGCATTGATATCCAATGGAACATGCAAATATCAGCAGCTTTGCATCACTTCTGTGTTAGAGCAAAACATTTGCTTTTGCATGGTTGTGATCTTCTTGGCAGAGAAAGTAAGAGCTGCATGATCACTGGCATAGTCTTTTCTTTCTCCATTTGTTGCTTTTCCTGGGAAAGAGGGCTACGTCAAAGTGCTGACATGGGATTTCTTTTTGTTGTGTGTTACTCAACAAAACATTGTAATTTGAGCTCATAAGAAAACTCATATGGGTCCAGATCTTTGCTTTGAAGGAGCGTGATTTTTGGAGCCATGTGACCACAATGTCAAAGTAAAAGAAGTCTGAAAAGTTAAAAATTGGCTGAACAGCAGGGCCCAAAGGACAATAATCAGTGGTTCAATACCTAATTAGCAGTTAACAAGCAGCAAGAAATACTGCAGTTAATCTTGTTCAGTTGCTTAACTAAAAACCTGGAAGATAAAACTAAAGGCAAACTTGCAGATGATACTAAACTGGGGACAAGTATTGACTGTAGAGTGCTAGAGCTTCAGTCCAGAATGATTTTGAGATACTTGAAGATTAGGTCAACAGAAAGCTCCTCAAGCTCAGTGAGGAGATATGTAAAGTTCTGCACCTACATCAGGTAGGCATCAGTAATCCTTGATGATGTACTATTTATGAAATACAGCAGTTACAGTGATGAACAAACATAGTTTAACTTAATCCTTGCCTTTCATGAAATAGTTTAGTAATGGCTTCCATTCTGGAACAGGAGCTGATGTCCCTCATATATACCAAGACACATCTTAAGATTCTTGTTCATTCAGCAAATAGTTTTACATTCCTTTAGTAATTAAACTACGCAGATTACATGGCTATGAAAAACTTCCCATTAGCACAGAAAAGCAAAAAAATCATCTGGTAAATCCTTACCAAGAGGATATGTACAAATGGAAGCTAAGAATGAATGTTTTCTGCAAGAATGAGTGCTTTATGCAAGAATTTAACTTAGAAAGAATTTTTCTAATGCTTTTTCTGTGAAAAGTTTCATTCTAGATACTAATATAGATTACTGTAAGGCAAGAACCCTATTGCTTTTTATTTTCCAGATCACTTTTCCCCCCACCATGTTAATTAGGATGCATTGGTATGTCATTTAGTACACAGAGAAGTGCAAACTAGATTTTCAGAAAGACATTTGATCAAATCTTAATATGTTCAACTGTTTCGAACTTTTACAAGGAAGCAAAACCTTTCAAAGGACAGTGACTATGTTTACAAGTTAGGAATACCTAGTGAACATCCAGTGACAATTCCTGGAGGGTTTCTGAAAGTAATAAATGTTGTCTCAAGGATAAAGATAGCCAGTTCCACAACTCAATTGCTTGCAGAGGAACCTTCAGAGAATTCTTTACCTTGTGGCATTTTTGTACATTGCTGTTTACTTAGTGTTCCGGGATGTTCCTTTAATAAAAGGGCTGCTATTGTGCAGAATGAATCCCAGCATGAAGTCATATTCCTTCCTAAATGGGTGATAGCTAGACTTCATGATTTTTTTTTGGCTTTATGAGCTCAATAATAAAATATTACAGGTACACAGAGTAACTAAATGCTAGTGATCATATTCTAAAAGTATGGCATTATTGAAATAAGTTAAAATTTAAGATGTATCCCCTAAAATGAGAAGAAATTGTGACACTTTTCCGACAGTTGTTCCTCAAGATCCACAAGTATATGATACTAACTTATTTATTGGATTACTAAAATTATGATTTATATGATCTACCCTACATTTATTGACCATTTATACATGAAAAGGAGTTCTGAAGGAAGTTACATTTGAACTTCTTTTTTTTATTATTATTACTTGGTTTCATATGTGTTAAAAATTGTTTGTGTTGATTATTGAAATTTTGAATTCAGACACATCCATCTGATACAGCCTAGTCTGCCCAAACTATGGACTAAACATATTTTTGGTAATCCTAAAATAAAATCCTAGGAAGCCAAAATAAATGTGCATTTACATTTATAACTATGGAGAAAACTCTCTAAAGCAGGAGGAAACTATCAAATTCAACTGAACATCATTCAGCACACTGGGTAAAATCTATCACAGTGATTTAATCAAAATCTAAACATCAATAATTGGATGTACACCCTGAAATTTCTTGGGTTGCAAATTAAGGCTCGAAACTTATTTCACAGTAGGCAAAAAATGTTTTCTTCATCTGCAAGATGAAACACCTATAGTTATAGTTATAATTTTGATGTGGAACAGCCTGAGAAAATGCAAGAAAAAGTAAGAGTGTTAATAAGAGGTTGAACATGAAGTTTTAATCCCATTCCAGAGCACCAAGAAAGTACTCATTTATATTGTTATGACAAATACATATAAAATCACTCATATCTAAGACAATTTTGGAGATTCAAATTCAGCAGCTGCAATGTGTGGCATAAATACAAGATATATTAACTGCAGGCAAAAATGAGACACAACTGTTGTGACAGTTCTTAGTATATTATGCTTTTTTAATGCTAATAGCTAATATAAGAATTTGAACCTTTCCATCTCTTAGCTTTTACACAACACGTAAAAAATTTGTTTTGGTTTTTTTCTCTTATTGATCGTTACTCTTCTGTTAGTTTATGGTATGGATAGACTCTCCAAAGCCAATCCTACAAAGAAAATAAAAATGAAGCAGAAGAATAACTGAATCAATGATGCAATATAGTTGATTCACCAATTACATGTGATAATGAGTCCCTTCTTTTTTTTGTCAGACATGTTTCTTAATTCAGATTACATCTTGGTTCACAGGCAATTGAGCTTATTTATGGACCTTTAATATTACTGTCATCAACCTTAGCTCAGACGCTGATGCTGAGAAATCAGCAAAGGATGTTTTAGGAACTCATCTGACAAGCAAGACATTTCCAGCTGTGCTAGGGAATACAAATAGTGACTGATACACTAGACAAGCATGATATATCAATATCAGTATTCCTAGTGTCACCTCAAGCTAGACTAGCTGCTGGCTTTCCAAGAGACACTAAGGGACAGGGAGGAAAGCTCAGAATCAGAAAGCGTATCTTACTTAGGCTGTTTTTTTCATACAGAACAAGAATATCTACACTTCTGGTCTTTTCACTGAGCCTCCAGTTATAAGAGTAAAGTAATCAAAATTTTTGCACCTTAAACAAGCTATTTCTATACTAATTCTGTAGTAAAGCTACATTTTTCAAGGAAATATTCAAACTTCAGAGGGATTATATGATCAAACAGGGGTACACTTAAGGAAAGAAAAAATTGACAAGTAATGTTAATCAGTCATGATTTTATGTAAGACACAGTGTTGAAACTTTAATTTAGGCATAGATCAATAGTAAAGAAGGCATGATTTGTACTAATACATCATTTCTGTTCATGTTGTCCAGGGAGGTCGTGGATGCCCCATCCCTGGAGGCATTCAAGGCCAGGCTGGATGTGGCTCTGAGCAGCCTGGTCTAGTGGTTGGAGGCCCTGCATATGGCGGGGGGGTTGAAACTAGATGATCACTATGGTCCTTTTCAACCCAGGCCATTCTATGATTCTTCTGTGATTCTGTTATCTAAATCGTTGATTAAGTAGGATCATAAGAAACCTCAAATATGTAATATGCTCTTATTTACAGTTGAATTAATTGTTTTTCAGTTCAACCATTGCAAATACATGTGTGGAAGATGCAAGGCACCTCAAGATGGTACACAAGCAAGAACTACCATCAAGTTGAGGTAGGGAGACGTACATCCAGTATGAATGGTTCTTTGAACATAAGCCCTACTGCTGCAAATAGTCTTTAAATTGCCACCTACAGTTACAGTTCACATCAAAAAACCACACATTGTACCTGTGTCTTGCTTACAACACTTTATAGTATTATAGGAATGTATAATTTTCAGAAAAACTAAACAAGAGCAATAACTAATAACAGCTAACACTTTGGTAGATGCAGTTCAACATTTATTATCTTTATGCACTTATCAATATCAGTCAAAACTCTCTGGTAAAATTTCAATGTCTTGTTTTCCCATCCACTACAATCATTTCAGAACACATGTAACAATCATTGCTATAAATAAAATATGTTCATCATAATAAAAGGAGGCAGTTCTAATGCAGATCATAAACCAGTCATGCTACATAGCAAAGGTCCCTAATGATTTCAACAATTTATCTTCAAATGTACTTAGTTAATGGTTAAACAACAGAATCCTGTTAAAGTTGCAGAATCTCAGGCTTGGAAAACAATAGATATGGTTAATAAATACATTGTCATTGAGTGAGTGATACAGTACAGCTTTTTGTATTGTCTGCCTTACGACAGATGTAGTAACATTGTGATTTATGAAGGGCAAACATTGACAATTCAGCAAGTAATAACATTTATACCTGACACTTAGTTTCCAGTATACTTTATTTCAAAAGTAATGTTGCAGGTATGGAAAATGATTACTAATGCATAGCAGTTGTGCTTCCTGAAAACTTTGAACATTTATATGTCGATAGACACTGATAAACTCAACTGAATGTGCACATCTCAGTCATCTTTGCCTCTTTATTAGAAAATATGAGGATATTTAATTATAAATTAATCTCTCATTCGTTTCTGAAATGCAAAACCAGGCCACAATATGCACTTATTGGTTTATATAGATTGAGCATAGATATTAACCTTGGTTTGTCTTTCATTGCTTAATATTAAGTTCCTCTTTTCACAATACATTGTTAGATGTGAAATAAAGTCAGCAATTTTTTCCAACACCATTACTAAGTGCCAGATTCTGATGACCTTTTCTAACGATATGTTGTAACGTGCATTTGTTCGTCATTCTGTAATGTGAAGAGTCAGCAAGCTATGGCATAGGTGTAAGTATAATCCTTTGTGTCTTTTGAATCTTATCTCTTCTGTATCTTATGGGATGTTACAGTACATTCCTTTTGGGAAGAATAGCATCAAACAGATCAGACAAACATTGTGGAGCTTTAAACACAGAGGATCACAGTTTACATCACATGTTCAAACACATGCATAAGGAGTTATCATTCTCAGCAGGACTGTTATTGAAATCTTTATATCCAAGACTGACAACATGGAATTTGACAAGTGACTGGCAGATATTTTGACAGATTTTCAAAAACCACAGCGAAAAATGTTACTCATTCTCAGACATGGGTAAAACCAGACATATAAAACCTAGTTTTGCCCAAATCTGGATTTAGGAATAAAAGGTTCAGCTCAGGTATTTGTTTTGTTTTTTTTCCCCTAACAAAATGCAGTTTGTGCCTGTAGTCACAGAAATAACATGCAATGACTCACCAACGGAAGTGTTATCTTCCATTTTCTAAAAAGCAGTTTCCTGTATATTTTTAGTTCAGAATCATTTATACATAAATACATACATATACATATAAATTCATAGATTTATACATATACATATGTATAAATATTCAGAACTAATATTATGTGTGTATATATATATATGTGTAATTTGTATATACATATATGGGTGCATTCACATAAACACTCATAAAACAATAATGTTCCTTGCAGGAAAAACCATATAAAAGGCTACAAGTTAATGACTACTTTCTTTTCTCCCAGGAGGACAAAGCAACAGAACAATATTAAATTACTTAACAGTTGCACTTTACATATTCAAGAAGTGTGAATTGAAATGACAACTCTGATATCTCAGCGGTGTTGTGTTGTGGCATGATTATTTTTCATAACAGACAGCATCACTTGCCCATCAGACCTCTCTCGAATAACATAGACTCCCATTCCAGCTGAGTCTTCCTGATGATCTAAACTAACTACTTGCTAATCTTTCTGTGACTTTCATAAAGGAAATGGTAGAGATTTTCATATATTTACATGGAAAATATTTGTCTTCCCTCCAGCACCAAGTTAGTAATGGCATGAGCTGAAAATGTAAATTGCCTAGCTGTAGAAAAAAATATAAGAAATTTCAACATTTACTTTGTCAACCACGGAATAATTTTAATGTTTTGGGAAGCAAGGTCACTTTGTTAAGACATGGTAGCTTATGGTTATGAAACACAAAATATTTTGTATGTCACAGGAGAGAGGATAAGGCACTTTATTCCCTGTTTGTTTAATTTGTGAAGTAGTGCATCCAACATTATGACCTAAATAACTAAACTCACTTACCTTCCCCAAATGTCTCTTATGACTTCCAGGAAAGTCACTGAGCAGTGACAGCTTTGGAGGACAGTTGAGTCTTATGCAGTGAATGGATGTTCAGCAGTGAGACCTTTAGGCCGACTTCCAACAATGTAAGAATAAGGAACAGAGAGTTTAACACTAAGTCTAGTCTAGCTGTCTGGGCACCTTTTCTATCTCTTTTGATTGGCTATAATGAAAGATTTGACCTGACTAGACAGACTAGACTTCTCACCTGTGGACAATTAAAGTTAGGTGAGATGAATCCCACTCTCAAGTGCATTTCGTCGTTGTATGATTTGTTCGTCCCTGAACAAACCCTAATAAGATTCACCAGTGATTTCAACTGGGAAGTAGGAACAGATTACATACTACATCTCCCTCTATTGCTGGTTGCTGCAACACTGGATAGTGAACTTTCTTGCAGACACTAGCTTTTCCCCTTGACCAGAAGCCAGTCAAATTATTTCATGTTTTTCTGTTTCATTTGGCCTAGCTTTGTTGCCAAAGTTCAGCGACACTTCTGTAGTTACTACTATTGAAACAGATAAAATGTGTGGTGAATCATTTAAAAACAAAGCATACTGCAGATAGGTCTGGGGTTCCAAGCTGGAGATGCCAAAGAAAAAAGTCAGAAATAGATAAAACAGTGAGCAATTAAACTAAAACTATCTCACTGAGAATGTAAAGTTTGGATATTACATTTCATCCAAAAGATAAAGGGTACACAAGAGAATTAAAAAATTACTGATACTTACAATACACAAACAAATTAGCAGGAGATGACCTAAATGATAACAGTGTTATTTCACATTAAAGTTAGATGTCATTTCCCCTAATTTAAGGGTATTCCAATTAGAGTTAACCTGAAGGTTAGCTACTTTCATCTTTAACATCTTTTTGATAGTGTTAGCACTCATGTTGTGGCATCACGGAAATTATTTGCATCATAAAAATGCAGCTAATTATCGTTGAACTAGTCACTTTTTATGTAGAATCAGTTTAATATTTTCAAGTGAATATTTGTGACCTGTTCATGTAATAGCACCATCCACTATTGACCCGTGGCCTGCTCTCTCTGTCTTTCCTTTCTTAAGCTCTTAAGTGTCTGCCTGATATTGCATTTTCTCTTTCTGGATAAGAGAATAGTTTGTGGAGGTTTTTTTTTTTACATTTAACACCCAGCATGTACAAATGGGATCCTTTGAAAGCACTGAATTTGAATTTTACATTCAAATTTGCCTTTGCATTTGGAATGCAAGGAGTGTTCGTTCACCATCAGCATGAGCAGGATGTGAAGATTTGTGTTAATTAAGCATCTGAAAACGCATTTCTATGTTCATTTGTTATTAAAAAAACATATCAAGACTATGTTTCCAATAAGAAAATTATTACATAACATTTCATCACAATGAAGCTGAACTCTGGAGTATTACAAACTTTTTTTGGCTCTTAAACTTTGTGAAAAATTCTGGAGAACATATGAAAATGCAAAGTCAAACTCAGAGAAGATTTGAAAGATTTCTTATCACTAGTATT
Source organism: Syrrhaptes paradoxus (assembly GCA_013400615.1). Taxonomy (NCBI): domain Eukaryota; kingdom Metazoa; phylum Chordata; class Aves; order Pterocliformes; family Pteroclidae; genus Syrrhaptes; species Syrrhaptes paradoxus. The sequence continues at coordinate 52,400 of VZTO01003754.1, forward strand.
TGAGTTTGGTTGAGCTCTGAATTGTGTTGATTTTCAGGGTAAAGAAGAATAAAAGACAAAGCCTTAACAATTTGAAATATTTCTCTACATCTTTTAAGAAAAAAAAAATGAAAGCTGAGTACTATTCAGTGAATATATTATTAAGTGAATTTTGCCATTTTTTACTAAGAAATTACTCAATGAATTTTGCTTTGAGTATTTGACCAGGTCTATTATGTATAATATAATTCATTGAGTGATATTACTCTACAATAATTTAACTGAATAAACTGGTCAATTAATGTTTTCCTTACATTTTTCCCACTTTCATATTTTCTTTTTTACAACAGCATAAATGAATTTATAATTTTCACATCTAAATACAGATGTGTGAACCTTGGAAAATTGGCAAAGTGAATCTTTTTGTCCTGCAATTTTGTTATCATTCAAAACCATGGAGGTGAACATGGACTGTATTTTGTCTATTTCTGTCATTTAATTCCAACACAAGCTCAGTTAGTACAGGGTAACATGAATGGCAATAGTCACAATAACAGTCTCAAAATACATGTTTATAATATCCAAACTGAAAGGCTACATGAGCTATCTGCAAGGGATAGTTTCACAGATCTCTAGTCTTATGTTCAGAAGGTGGTTTGGTGACAGATACCACTCACACAACTAGTTGATAAAATTGTCCTTTGGCTTTAATACAGAGTTTTAAGCTAATATTTTGAGCAAATAAAAAAATAATTGGTAAGATTGCTGGGTATGAGAGACCTTTCACTAACAAATGTTTCATTAGCATGTAGTGTTTAAAGCCTTTGATTGTCTGAAGCACTAAGAGCTGCTACCTTTACCTCAGGGACTCAGTCTGTCCAGCTGGTCATCAACTGTCCTGTGAATTACCTAAAGGTTACACATTAGAGCTAAATTAATAAAAAGCTTATTAAGAAAAATGAAGTTGGTAATGCACTATGAGCTATTTTTACATACAATACTGTTCAGCCAAGCACCGTGTCCTTTACAAGAAGACACTAAATAGCTCTGCAACAAAAATTAGGAAGTCAGAAATCCCTAAATAATGCTGCATTAATTTAATGGGTGTAAGTAATCTTCTCCTGGAATTTCAGCTTCACGGGGCAGAACTTGTGGAACTCATTTCTAGGAACACAGGACTGGAATGGATTTTCTGGGTGAAAAAGTTTTTGTCTAGTATAAGGTATGACATTCATGTTGTGTATTTATATTAGCTTTCAAACTTCTGGTTAAGATGATTCCAAGGGGGCTTTTGAGGTGGTTTTTTCCTTATATACTATTGGAAAGGCTGAGTTAGAATCTCTCTTGATGGCCTTTCTTCTAACTCCAACCTGCATTTTCTAAGGACAATTTATTCACAAACTAATACTATTCATTGTTGAGCTTAAAAAGCTCTCTTCTGTCCCTGATTTATTTCTGTCCTGATGAATAAACAAGGACAATGAAAACACAGAGAGCAATATATTCTTTTTCAGCCTTTATTTTATCAAGGGAAACAAGTAAGCTTTTTTCTTCTTTCATGCTCTCCTTGTAGGAACTTTGTAATGTAATCAAAACAAAGAGCAAGACCAGTATATGTATTTAATATGTAGCAGGTCCAGCCATGAATAAGGTATCCTTTATCTCACCATCAACTAGCATAAAGAACAAAAAGACAGTGCCTGCCACAAGGCACTAAGGTTCAGACCCAACAAAGGGACATAAACATCATTTCATGTAGCTGTGGAGTGTGTATTTTTTTTTCTTTCTGCTAAGTGCATAAGGCTTCTGTGATAAGGACACCTACATGTAGAATATCCATCCAGAGCCACACATGCTGAGAGCTTCTGGGAATAACTTTTCAAGGCAGAAGCCAGCTGCAGGATGGCACCATATTCAGATTGAAGACTTTCTTTATTCTTCCCTTCAACTAGGTGTCAAAGCTGCCAGCAGTGCAAATTCAGAGCCAGACAGAGGCAAGGTGAAAAGCGAGCAAAAGTCTAAAGGCTGGTAGTGAAGACCTTCAACTGAGATGGTCTGGGTCTACATCCTGGACTGCTGTTGGCATTTGCATATGGCAATCATTTACTATGAACGTACTCCTGAACTTAATTGTTCATTTTAGGAGGCATGCAGATGCAACCCCAGATGTCACAGGATCCTATCCTTGCAGTTAAATCTATTCAGATACCTAAAATGGGTGCCCAGGTGCTGCAGTGCCCACACTACATGACTCATTAGATACCTCAAAATAACATGCAAACAAGCCAATGGGCTCCTCTGGTTCTTACAGGAAGTCAACAAAGGAAATTCTGGTTACCTCACATTCCAATCAAGGATCATATCTTGACCAAAAATGCAAATCTCAGAGAATTTTTTGTCACAGTTTTGAAGGTTAAGAAAATGCATATGGGTTTCACTACCACTCTGTTAACACTGGTGGAGGCTTCGACTGGTCCTCCAAAAGTATAATTCAGAGCCACCGCACAAAAGTTTATGTTAATAATGTACATTATCATAATTGGATTCCACAGCCAAGCTTTTATACTTCATGCTTTCACAATTTTCTGTGACAAGGCTTTACCTTAGTCATATTTGTGCCAGTAATGGCCAAGGAAGGGTCCAAGCAGGGCCTTTAACAAAAGACAATATCTCCACGACTGGTAGATTACATAGATCTGTCTTCAGCTTTCCAGATAGCTCCCTGACTTGGTCTCATATAAACAAAAGTGTTTTGAAACTGGTTTTGAAGAAATATCTGAGAATGGCTCTTTTGATATAACAAGCTTGTCCATTATTTCAGAAAAATAGCAAGTAGAGGTCACAGAAAGGTTGAGTGCAAACTGATGGTGAAAAACTGGTTTACATCAGTTAAACTTGGAAGGCACTATCAGCTATTGGTTCACTATCATTAAAACTTCCAGTGTAATATTATATATGGTAATTACAGGACTTTTAAGCCTTTTCTGGAAATAGCAAACCTTTTTGGGTTATATAGGAGATAAATANATCTTAAATGCTTTATTTTTCAGAGGAGAGATAAGACTTGGTTCTTCACATAAAACTACAGCTTAGCCATTACTTAGTCTTTTTCCGTTACGGAAAAGGTCCTGTCTGTGCACAGATGTCTCAGATTAAATTGTATCTCACAGTCCTTACAGTGCTCAGTACTAGATGAACTGCCAAAAGGGCCGTAGGCAAGAACTAAATTGCTTTGGTTTCAGTACACAGTGAATTTGGCTCAGACAAGCTGAATCAGTACATTAAATGCGAATCCCTCACAGATTTGAAAGCAGCCTTTAGCACAATTATTGACTGTGAGTGATGATTATGTCTAATTGAAGGAGACTTTTGCTACCTGTAGCTCAGTTGGAGTCCATGAGAGCCACAGCAAGGCACTGCATNTTCACTATCATTAAAACTTCCAGTGTAATATTATATATGGTAATTACAGGACTTTTAAGCCTTTTCTGGAAATAGCAAACCTTTTTGGGTTATATAGGAGATAAATATTACAGCACTTTCCTCAACATCATGAGCCAGAAAAAATACATACAAAGGAAATTCTGATATTTGTACAAAAATCACAAGCAGTGAGCCTTCTCTCTTTCATATTTAATAAAGATCTTTCCAGTCAGCTGCAGCTCACGATAAGTATAATATCTTTAAATGGTTAATCCAAGGATCACAGCTCAAGTGCTTTATGTGGTTAGGAGCAAGGAAAGCTGTTAGTGGCCTCAGTGTGCATTTCATAAATCCAAGGATTTTTTTATTCCTTTTTTTCTTTCTTTTTTTTTTTCTTCTTTTTGGTTTGGCTTTCTGCTATATCTTAAATTCNACAGATTTGAAAGCAGCCTTTAGCACAATTATTGACTGTGAGTGATGATTATGTCTAATTGAAGGAGACTTTTGCTACCTGTAGCTCAGTTGGAGTCCATGAGAGCCACAGCAAGGCACTGCATCTTAATTCAATGTTCCAGCTTGAAAGAAGCAATTGAACCTAAATCCTGAAGTGTATACACATGGTCGATAAACTTTAATAAACTTTACAGGTTCAGTAACTAGACTGAGTGGATATAATTCAATTTTTTAATTCAGGAAAGGAAAATAGCTAACAAGTGTGTTAGGCTACAATAATGTATTAGCTCATCTCATGCAGAGGCCCTCTCAGTAAAAGCAAAAGATATAGTTTCGTGCTTGTCTTTGGAACAAGTCATAAATCTGTTATTCTATACACTATATTAATGCTCTACAGGTGGGAGATTACCGGGTTACTTGTGTATGACCCAACTTCCAGCAAATTTGTGAGGAAAATAAAATAATTTGACAATTTTGCATCTTTTCCTATGGAAGTTATGCCACTAATAAAGAGAAATTAGTGTTTTTCTTAATAGATTCTGCTTCTCTCTCCAAGATATTTTGGCATGTTTTCATGGTATAACAACCCTTTTGTACAAAAAAAATATGATACTCTATGTCTTAATCCTTCTAAAAGAGTTATTGATTTTTCTCAGTGAACAAAAATAGATGTTCTCAGAAGCCCTACAATCAGAATTGTGTTTTTCTTATATTCTATAAAAAAATAAAAATCTGTCAATGTGTTCACAGCAAACATTTCTCTCCCACACACATTTGTTGTGACCTATTAGATATTTTCTAGGCTTAGATTAGGTTCCCTTGGCACCATTACTAAGATAACATTCACAAAAATCTCTGTGCCAATGCATTTTTCATATTTTCCATGAACATGTAACTATCTGAATCATGAAAACTTTCCATTTAAATTTCTCCCTTACTAAATAATTAATATAAAGGGCACATGTGAGCCATACATATTGTTTGTTCCTTCATTCTAGGAGCTTGCTTACATATTTTGTTGGCCTGAGGTTTTAGAAAAGAAAAAATAATTTGAACCTTGTCTTGGAAAAGCAATATAAGCAATAGGCTGCATGAACAATAGGGAATGCAGGATGAAAAGAGTGATAACACAGTCTGGCAAAATCATTCCATGATCAATAGTACACAAAAAGTCTTGAAATTTATTATGAAGTATCTATGATTGCTACATTCAGACAAGCCCACATACTATTTCTATTGTGTGTCATTTTGGGCTATCAACCTTGCGACTAGAGAGTATCAGAACTAGGAAATCTCAGTTCAGCATCCTTTATGTATACTTTCTATAATTTCCTAGATTTAAATTAAGAAAAGCTCTTAAAATGGTCCACTAGCAGAAATGTTTAAGTTCACAGCACAGACTTTGGTCTCTTGGGCTGATACTGATGGTGCCATTTCAAAAATTTATGGGTGGATCAGTTCTATGAACTACACACTCACTCTTGTATGGTTTCCAGGTATATGATAAGAACAAGGATGTCTTTCCAAGTTTTCAATGAACCTACACAGCAGCAGCTTCCTCTGTTCTTTCCTATACTTTACTTTTGGGATCCATTATTACATTTTACCTGTACTTGTATCTTATCTACCTTGGCTCTTTGTTCCCTTTCAGATATGTTGTTTCTTCCACTCTTCATATTTTCTTTCTAATTATATTTACCTGCATTCAACTTTTTCTAAATTTTACCACTGCCACCTAATACTTCATGCCTTATCATGTTGTTCACTTTAACCG
>VZTO01003755.1:1495-26210 GCA_013400615.1 Syrrhaptes paradoxus
GCTCCTCCGCCCCCCGCACGGACTTTCCTCTCGTCTCTTTGTTCCAGTTCTCGGCCTCTCCGGGAGCGCTCCGTGGCCGGCGGGCAGCAGCAGCGCACGTCGCGATCGCCAGTGACCGCGCCCCAGCCCGGCCATGTACCCCCAGGGCCGGCACCCGGTGAGTCCGGGACCCCCCGACCTTCCCCCCTCCCCACATCCCGCAACCCCGGTGCTGAGCCCCTTTTTTTCCCCCGTAGGCTCCGCACCAACCGGGCCAACCGGGCTTTAAATTCACGGTGGCCGAATCCTGCGACCGGATCAAGGACGAGTTCCAGTTCCTGCAAGCCCAGTACCACAGGTGAGCCCCCCGGGGAGGGGAGGGGGGGAACTGGGGTGCGGCTGTGGGCAGCGCCCCTCCCTTTCCCTGCCTGCGGGGGTCTCACCCCTCTCCTCTGACCCCCCCCCCAGCCTGAAAGTGGAGTATGATAAGCTGGCGAACGAGAAGACAGAAATGCAGCGCCATTACGTTATGGTAAGAGACTTTAATCAGATTTCGGATCAGCCTGTAAATGTCATTAGCGGGGGGGAGCCCACAGCCCTGCGCTGGGAAACCGCGGGGGGGTGGGGGACACCCCCACGGAACGGGCAGCTTGCCTGCACAGGGACCCCCGCCACCCCATCGCAATGCCCTGGGCTGGGGTGGGAGGGGGCTGCCCGCCCTGCCCACGGGGGGGGCTGGAAGATCAGCCCAAGTTTCCTGTTTAACCCCTTTTTGCAACCCCCGGGGGGGCCGGTCCCCAGTTCTGGGGGGGTGCCCCTGGGGGTCCCGGCTCTGCCCCCCCACTCCAGTGCCCGGCAGAGCAGGGCGAGGCCACCCCGGTGCTTCCCCCCCGGGGGAAATGGGCTCTTTTGTTGCCGCAAAAGCCTCTTTTTTTGGGAAATTTGCATGGCAGGGCCCCAGGGTGGGGTGGTTGGTGCGGAGGTGGGGTTCAGCGGGACCCACACCCCCATTTCCCAGTGGGGGGGGTGCTCCCCGGAGCCGGGAGGGGGGGGTTAAGCCACCCCCCCAGGCAGAAGCTGGGTTTTTGGCCCGGCTCCGGGCTGTACCTGTTCTGCCGGGGCTGTCACCCAGCTCCGCGCCTCTTTGTTTTTCTAAGTAGCTTAGGAGGAGAAAACAGGAGTAAAAAGGAGTGTCCTCTTGTTAAGTGCATGCCAGTTAAACCCCATAAACATCTGCTTATTGTAAGGTATAATTTCCCTGGCTGCCAAGGCTTTCAGCATAGTTTTGACCGGGATGCTTTCTGGTAATGACCTTATGCAAATACCTGATGTTAAATTAATTCAAATTCTTCTTGGCTCTGTTGTTTTTTTTGTTTTTTTTTTTTCCCTTTATTCCCCCGTACTATGAGATGTCGTACGGTTTGAATATTGAAATGCACAAACAGGTGAGTAATTCAGAGGGGGGAAGTGGTGATTGATTGATCTCCTGTTGCCCTTTTCTCAACCTGAGATAAAACAGCCTCCGATGGTGCTAAATGGGGGATGAGTGCTGAAGGCAGGGATGTGGCTCCAGGTGAGAGCTCCTGGCCTGGCAGTTCTGGTGGGAACTGCAGGTCTGCTGCAAGGCTGGTGGCTTTTTTTTTTTCTTTTTTTTTTTTTTTTTTTTTTTTTTTTTTTTTTTTTTTGTTTTTTTTTTTTTTTTTTTTTTTTTTTTTTTTTTTTTTTTTTTGCCTATAATCGGGAGAAACTTGGGTTTTGAAAAGGCTTGTTTATGAGAAGAGGTACAAATAGCCTTGCCTTCCACGCTGGGAGGTCAGTACCTGGAATAGCGTGTTCCCGGCGCTGGGAAAATACTGTTATCTCCTGCGTTTTCCTCTGGTTTTGTTGTTGGTACAAGGCGGCTGTTTCTAAGGTCATCGTCGTCCCCCCCCTCGATACTCCTTGTGCTGTAGCGTGAGACTTAAAAGAGAATTATCTGCAGGGATACTGATATCTTATGGTGTGTTGCTTAATGTCACGGATTTGTCTTTGCATCTGGAAAATGAAGCAATGTTTGGGACGTTTGGTTTTGGGTTGGTTTTTTTTTTTTTTTTTTNTTTGATCTTCTCTACTATGTGACTTGCCTGAAGGAAAAATAGAGAAGGCCATAGCAGAATGTGGTGTGCTACCTTGATAAGATTATAGCTAAAGAGCCTAAAGGCTGGGCACATGATGGTAAAACTTAAAGGAATAAAGTTATTATTGAGATTAGACCTGATTATTTGTGCTGCTGCTGCTGCTTACTGGTTTTAGAAGTAGTTCTAATTAAGAACTTACAGCAGATAGAAGTTGACATCAACTTTGCAATTCGCAAATCAGCCCCATTCAGCTCCAGAGCTTTTGCTTAATAGCAGCCTCGACTGCTGAGCTCCAGAGCAGCGTGGCCGGGAGCTGCCTCTCCGCTCTGCGCTTCCCTTCGCCGGGCAACGAAAATAATTCCTGCTTAGTCTTCAGTTTTTTAAAAATATCTTCCTCCGTGCAGATAATCCCAGCTTCTTTCTCTTCGTTGCTTCTGCCTGGACAGAAGCATCCTCGCGAGGCCGTGCTGTGGGCGGGGGGCTGCGCAGGAGCCTGGGGCGAGCGGGGGCACGAGGGGCTGGCGGCAGCCTCGGGGAGACCCTGGGCGTGGGGTTGCCTTGGTGCAGCCAGGGATGCTCCTGGATGCAGGATATCCGCTTGGGTCTGCGGTGGCCTCCTGTGGGGACAGGGACCCTGAAGCTCGAGGGACGGGGGCGATGCCAGTGTTGGGACAGGCTGCTTTTGGGAGAGGGAGTGACTTTTACCACCTGGCGTTGGACGGCTTCGCTCTGTGCGGACGCTGGGAGATGCTGAAATAAGACGGCGAGATCTTTTTCTCGAAGCAATTGCTGTTTCCCGAGATGTGTGGTGTGTTTTCCGCCGGTGCGTGGTTATAACCAAAAACTGCTCTGAGAGGGTTTGAGCCGCGGGATGAGGGTTGGGGCTGGGGGGTGAGACCCTCCCTGGGCTCTGGCTTCGCCAGCGTGTGGATGGAGCCCTCGGCCATCCGCTGCACTTCGCGGTGTGACCACGTAGCGTGCCTTCCCCGTGGCGGTTGGCGAGGCAAAGCGCTGGGATGGTTTCGGAGGGTAAATGAGGAGCCTTCAGATGCCCTGGGGTGGTTTTCCATGGGGCTGGTGCAGGCAGAGCCGCCGCTGCCCTCCCTCCCTGCCCCGGGTTTGCAGGGTGACGGTTCCCACGCCGTGGTGTTGGCATCCCGGGGAGGACCCGCGTGGTCGGGGCGCTTTGCCGGGAGCTTTGCTGCCTCGCGACTCGGCACATCCATCTTCGCCGGATGATTCCAGCCCGCGCGGAGCATCCCCCGCCTGCTCGGGTTGTTCCCGGTGACATATGCTGCGTGCCTGGCGCGGGGCTGGCGGGGGAAGTTTGGGGAGGTGAAGCTGTCGCTTGGGTAATTGACAGCGATGTGCGAGGTGCTGGAGGAAAACAAAGCGGCTCGAGCTGCTCCCAGCCTGCTTCCAGGCGAAAATGGGGTGAGCTGGAGCCAAGGGATGGGAGAGCTCCGGTGCCTGGGGAGGGTTTTCCCCCTCTTTGGGGTTGCAGCATCCCCCCAAAAGGCATCCCCGCATCCGCCCCCCCCAAAGGCATCCCCGCATCCCTAATTGCGGCGTGGTCCTGCCTGCGCCTGGTTGAGGGTGGCTAGTCCTGAACAAACAAGTTTATCAGCTGACCTGGTTAGCGGTTGACTTGTGTTTATCTGCACACAATCAAGGAGACTGAAGTGCTTGAATTATTCATGCAGTGTCCTGCCCTCCAGACTTGACTGCGTGTGATTACATCTGCTCGAGACAAACATTGATGGATACTTCATCTTTAAGCAAAAGGGGATTGTCTGTCTGTGGGCTTATATAACAGATTATCTCTTCTACGCTGAATATTAAGCGCGTGCATATGTGGCTGCGGGTGGGTTGGTTTTTTCTTCCCCCCCCCTCCCTCCCTTTCTTCTCGTTTTGTTTCTTGTTAGGAAAAAAATGTAGTTTCGTAAACAGCTCCATATGCAAGGGAATATTTAGGAAGTGACTACCCGCTCTGTCGCCTGTAAGGCAGCGACTCGCTCCTCGCACCCGTCTCCCTGCGGCTTCCCCGGGCTCCGCTCGCCCCAACCTGAGCCTGCTCAGGAGTTTTCTTTCGAAACCCGAGCAGAACTCTTCTTTGGGGTTAATTGATTTTCACACAAGCAGCGTTGGTTCCCCGGCTGTCTGGGCATTGTTTTTGTTCAGATCTCTGTAGGTAATCGCCGAATGCCATCGGAGGGAGGAACGACTCTAAAAGGAAAACTAATTTTGCGTGGGGAAACGGGACACCTCGGAGGGGACAACCTTTGTGCTGATTTTTTTTTTTTTATGGCAGAGAACTCTCCACATAAGCACTTCTTGTTTTCGTGCTTAAACACTTAATGCCTGGAACAAACCTAAACCCTCCTGACGCTTCCAGGGGAAGAGAGAGGCATGCTTTTTTCTTTTTTTTTTCTAGAATATTCCAAGAACACAATATACCTTCTGTCATGCTCGTTAGCAAGGAGTGCCAGGTAATAATTTGCTAAATACTTCAGAAGCCAAGTAATTTGTTAGCGTGATGCTCTCGGGTTTCCTAAGGTGGAAGGGAGCCGCTGTCAGCCAGCTTCCCCTCGCCCTCCCCTGGGCGCCGGCAGCCCCGCCTGGGCTTTGGGGGTCCCGGGTGGGCTTTGGGGGTCCTGGGTGAGCTCTGCCCCCCCCACAGCCCTGGTGCCGGTGATAATTCTGTAATGAGGGGTTGTGGCCCGCCCTTCCACACCCCCTCCCCGAATTTAATTCTCATCAGCGAAGCTCTCCACTTTGCTAATAACGATAGCAGCCGCAAATAGCTTTCAACATGCCATTGACAGCCCGGCTGGAGAGAGCACTTGAAATAGTGGTAGACAGCTGAAAGTGCCCATAATTGTGCGCCGGAGTGAGAACCACGCTGCTCAAGGGCCTGATTTTCATGTGCTTAAAGAGACAATATCCTGGTTTCAACAAACGCTTCTGGTGCTTCACCGCCGGTGTGATTTACTCCTCGCCTTCCCCCCCCTGCCCTGCTGCCCTCCGCCAGCGCTGAGGGTTGGGGGGGGTGTGGCACGGGGGGGACCTCGGTGGGGTGCATGTGGGGTGAGCTGGGGTTCTGGGGGCTTGGGGGGAGCGATTCTCCCTGGGAGCGTTGTGTGACCCGGGGGTGATGCTGATGCTGTGTTCCTGCATCCCGTGGACCGTCGCCGCGGGCATCCCACCAGCCCCGTCGCTCGGGGGGTTTGGGCTGGTGATGGGAAGTCTTGGTAGTGTTCTGCTGTGTTTTTCCAGAGGAGGAGGGGTCAGCTGAGCCGTGCGGTGTGTTCAGCCCCTCATCTGAGACCCCACCCGAGATGGGCTGGGCTGGTGCACTCAGGTGACTTGCTTCAAAATCAAAAAAAAAAAAAAAAAAAGGTTCATGGAGGATGTGTCTTACCCCCCATGGGGTGTGGGTCGGGCTGGTGTGCTTTGTGTGGGGCGTTCGGGAATGCTGGGGGGCTCCTTGCACCGTGCCGGCACGGGGTCGGTTTCTGCGCCTCCATCCCCGCAGCAGGGCTGGGCGCTGGCCCCAAGGGCTCCCAAGTGCTGGGAACCTGGGGAGGGGGTTCGGTCCGGTCCTGTGCTGGGGGGTCCTGCCCAGGGGTGCAGCCCCCCGCCAGCAGTGGGGTGGGGGCAGCTCCTGGGGGCTCGCTCGGCTGGGGCTGGTAGATGTTGGTACAGGAGCATCTCTGCCCAGAGCACATGGGATGCAGCCCCCCCAGCCCCCCGGTTGCAGGCTGGGGCTGTGCTTGCCCTCGCGTGCTCCGGGCGGTGTTTAGGATTGCTCCTCTCGGCTCTGCTCTGCGTCCCCTGACAGCCAGCAGAGTTATTTTTAAACTTCCCTCTGCCACGTCCAGGTGTAAAGACGGGGGTGCTGGGGGGAGCCGGCCCCGCAGCTATTTGACAGCATGCCGCCGTGCTGCTGCCACCCGAGCCCCTGCCCGGCGCTTGGCTGGGTCCCAGCCGCTGCTCTCCTGCCCTTCAGGGTGCTGGGGGCTGCTCGGGCCGTTTTCAGAGCGGGTGACAGGGTGGGTGACAGGGCTCGCAGCCGGTGGCCAAGTGGTCTGGCTCTTGATTTATAACCGGCGCAAATGTTTTCTCCCATCCCTCCCCGCCCATGAAACACCAGCCCAGGAGGGTTTCTTGCCTCGCAGCAGGTCAGATTCCTGGCAGGGGCGGGGGGCAGCGGGGGATTAGTCGGGATTTTGGGTTCTCCTGACTCTTTGCCCTTTTTAACGAGGGGCGCGGAGCTGCTGTCGGCATCCTGCTGCCCGGGGTGAGCATCCCGGGAGGTGTTCCCATGGGTGCTGGGATGTGTGGGTGGTGGGGTGCCCCCACGCAGCCCCCCAGTCTTTTATCCCCCGCTCATCTGCAGCCGGTCTGGGTGATGCTCGCTGTGGTCCAGGGAAGATGCAGGGCGCTGGGAGGGGATGCAGAGGCTGCGGTTGCCATGGCAACCCCGCGGCGGGAATGGAGGTTTTTCTTGGCAGGAGCAGCTCGGGGGGGCTCGGGGAGCTCCACCGCTCTGGGGTGAGGTGATGAATGAGCCCTGTTATGGGGAAGGTGTCGGGCATGAAGCCCTCCCCTGTTCCCAGCATGCCGGAGGATCCCCTTTCGCTCCCGATTAAACTTTTTAATGGGGACAACTGGAGTTTAATGTGCTGGGGAATGGGGAAAGTTAAAGTGAACAAATATTTAAAGACCATTGAGCCTCGTGTTAACGGGAAACCTCGCGGTTGTAAACATAATATTTTGGACATCTAATATCTTCTCGCTCGCTGGTCCCCGGGTGGGAAGTCTCTCTCTTTTGCAGGGTGTGAAGCTTTTTTTCAGATCTTTGCTGGAGGTTTGGGCAGAACTGGATTTAATTGTGGAAGCGATGGGTCATCATGCGGCTTGTTTGCCTGGACCGCGTTAGTGCTGGATGGTGCCCGGGGAGAACCCAGCCCCTTCCCTCCCCTCTCCGCAGAGATGCTCGGATGCTGCGATTTTTCCTTCCCACCTAAACAACCTTGGTGCCAGGCAGCCGGAGGGGCTGCTCCTGCTGGTGCTGCTGTTTTCACCTCCTGTACGGATTGAGTTTGTTCTAGAATTTGTTTGGGACTGGCAAGAAAACGCTCGCAGGAGAAGCGGCGGTGCCGGAGGAGCAGGATGCCGAGTGCTCCTTCCATCCAGAATCCAATAGGCTTCATCTGGAGGAATAAATATTTAATGGAGCTGCCGTTTATATATAAGCTAATCGATGCATCCGTGCCAGAAGGGCCTTTAAAGAGGTTTACCTGTCGCTGGGCGATGGAGCTGCCAGTGGGCAATGCCGGCGGGTGGAAAAGCTCGTGCTGGTCGGAGCCCTTTCTCCCGGGGAGTGTTCGGGTCCGGGATGGTCCCAGTGGCCGCGGCACTGGTGTGTCCCTACCCCAGGTACCTGCATCCAGCCCGCAGCCACCTCCGGTGCCTCTGCCCTGACGCGGTGCCAGCCCGGTGCCCTGACCTCCGGCAGGGCTAATAAAAGCAGCGGGGTAACCTGAGTGCCGGGGCACTTTCGGAAAAGATGACGACCAGAAATATCCCTGAGCCCAACCTGGCCGTGCCCGTGCGGAGGTGCTGCGGGGGCTTCAGTGGGACCCTTTGCAGCCGGTCCCCAAGCTCCGGTGGCCGGGGTTGGGGGGATTGGGGTTGTCCTGGGGTGTGTCGGTTGTGCTCTTGCTTCCATCTCTAACCCCGGGCTGGTCCTGGTGTGCCCCAGCCCAGTTCCTCAAAGCAAAGGTTGAGTGTCTGTTGTTGGTTTTTTTTTTTTTTCCTCCAAACTATAATATTTGGATTTTTTCTTTTTTTTTCTTGTGGTGTTTGAGGGCAGGCAATGCCAAGAGCCCCTCTCTGGGTCAGCACCCCCCTGGGGCTGGGGTTAAAACCCAGAGCTGCTGCGGGGGATGCCCCGGAGCTGTGCAGTGGGGCTGGGGAGGGCGAAGCCTCGGGGTGCGGGGATGGAGGTGGGGGTTCGGGGGCACACAGTGATTTGGGGGCACACGGGGGTCTGCAAGCTGGGGGGGCTGCTGGCCACCTTAGGAGGAGGCACCTTGCTGAGGAGGGGGCTGGAGCGGGACCCGGTTCATCACTTGCGTTATTGATAACGAGCTGCTCGGGGCTGTCGGAAGGAATTTCGGGGTGTTCGATTCTGCGCCAGGGCTTGGCTCTGGCTGTTGTTGCGGCGCTGGATCCTCGCGGCTGCTCGGGCCGTGTTTGAGTTGGACCAGAAGCTGTTTTCACAGCTGCTGGGCCGGCGGAGCAGCCAGCCTTAACTCTGGGGATGCGGGAGCATCCCTGGGGCGCGCGGTGCGGGGCAGGATGGCACCTCCCGGCACCAGGCTGCTGGGTCCCCCCAGGCGCTCGCCCGGGTCTGTGCGTGGGGAAGATGCTCTGAGTTAACGGAGGTGTTGCAGGAAGCCCAGACAGCGTGGGTTTGTTGTTAAACTCCCAAATAACGTGCCCGGCTGCGTTTCCCAGAAGCCAGGAGGGTCCAGGATGGCGCGAAGCTGCTGGGGCTGGTCTGGGATGCTCAGTCCTGCGGTGTGAAGGGGACTGAAGTGTCCCCAGAGAGCAGGGAGTGGGGTTGTGTCCCTGTGCTGGTGAGCACAGGGTGAATGAAGGGGCTTCTGTGGCTTCTTCTGGGAGTTGTCACTTCCTTTTGTGTGGGACAGAGACAGGGGTGGGGGGGTATCCCAGACATGGGACAAGGATGGGGATTTACAGGAGGGGATGGGGATGGGTGTGGGAGGGGACCAGGATGGGGATGCACAGGAGGGGATGGGGATGTGTGGGACAGGGACGGGGATGCACAGGAGGGGACGGGGACAGGGGTGTGTGGGACCAGGATGGGGATTTACAGGAGGGGACAGGGATGCATGGCGGTGACCAGGATGGGGATGCGCAGGAGGGGACAGGGACAGGGGTGCATGGGACAAAGATGGGGATTTACAGGAGGGCACGGGGATGCATGGGTGGGGTTCAGGACGGGGATGCACAGGAGGGGACGGTGACGCAGGGGCAGGGACCAGGAAGGGGATGCACAGCACTGCTGCTGGGCAGCCTCGCTCAGTCTGTGGGAGGTTGCTGGGTGCTGACAGTTGGTTTTTTTTCTTCCCTTTTTTTCAGACAGAAATTGCTAAAAGACTGAACACGATTTTAGCCCAGATCATGCCTTTTCTGTCACAAGAGGTAAGGACATTTCCGCACCCCCGATGGGGGGAGCTGCCCCTCTTTGGGGGGAGGGGTTTCCTGATCCCACCAGCTCTGCCTTTTGGGGAGGGGGGCTGCTGTGGGGTGCCCCAGGAGAAATGGGGCTGGGCTCCTACGGGCATGTTGCAAAACCCTCGGGGTGGGGGGAGCCAGACCCCGTGAGGGGCTTTGCTTGACGGTGGGGGTCTGTGCCAAGCCTGTGGGGCAGAAAAGGCTGCGAGGGGCTGCTCCGACCCACCCTGTGCCTGGGCTGCTGAGCAAAATAGAAACAAAAAAAAGGGGGGGGACCAGCTCTGGGGGGGTATCCCACCTCAGTGGCCCCGTGGCTGGCTCTGACCTGGCCGTGTCCCTGTGTCCCCGCAGCACCAACAGCAAGTGGCACAGGCTGTTGAGCGTGCCAAGCAAGTGACAATGACGGAGTTGAATGCTATCATCGGGGTACGTGGACTTCCCAATCTGCCTCTCACCGTGTGTATACCCCTTTTATTCCTATCATTTACCATCACCAGAGGCAACCCTGCGCTCAGGGGGGTGGACCAAGGGAGGCTCACAGCCCCCCCAAAATCTCCCCCAGTCTGGCATCGGGCGAAATGGGGGGTGGCAGCCACCGCTGGGGCAGCCCCGTCCCCCTCCCGGGCACTAAGGTGGCACTGGGACCCCCCGCCGGCCAAATTGGGTTTTCTCCGTGGGACTGGGGCGCAGAGCGGGGCCGGCGCCCGGCAGCCCCCCGACAGCCCCCCTGAGCCCAGGCGTGTCTCTGCGTGTGCTGTTGATGTGAAATGTGCTGTGAACTTCTCGGAGTTGTTGTTCCATGCATTGACTTACCCGCTCCTTCCTGCCGGCCTTTCTCACAGATCTCCAGGGGTTTTGGGTTTTTGGGGGTTTTTTGGGTTTTTTTTTTTAAGACTAACCATTTTTATGTCTCTTAAATCAATGTCACCGCAGCAAACCTGCTCTGCTGGGGCTCCCGTCACCCTGGGACGTTGATGTCCCCAGCCAGCATCCTGGGGTGGGGGCTCCAGCGCTCCTCTGGGTTTAGGTGTTTGTTTTCTAGAAAATACAATTATTTTTTTTTGTAGTAACTATTTGCACTTTTTTCTCAAGCCACGAGGATCTTTGTGTTTCTCTACATTGCAGCTTGCTCATATATACGTTTTTCTGATTTTTGGCATTTCCTGCCCGCTTCTCGCACCTTCCCGTCAGGCTGGGAGGTGAACTGGTGGCAGGGACTGGGAGATGCTGGGCTCTGGTCCGGCAGGCTGGGAGGTGGACTGGTGGCAGGGACTGGGAGATGCTGGGCTCTGGTCCGGCAGGCTGGGAGGTGGACTGGTGGCAGGGACTGGGAGATGCTGGGCTCAGCTGAGCTGCTTGAAGCCGCAGCTGGGAGCCCAGGCAGCTAGAGGCAGATATTGGAATTCAATGACAGTAAATGAGCGGGGCCCGTGACCCCCATTTTCAAGGTAATTGCTTCCTCGGATCAGAGCGAGCGTCTCCCGTCATTAAGCAGCCAGCCAGTTAATTGCTTTGCCTGACGGACTTTGAGCAGGCAGGAGCTGTGGGAGCGGACGGGGACGGCAGCGGGAGCATCCCCTGCTCCGGGAGGGACCCAGGGGCTGGCACCCGAGCGATGCCCTGTGCTGGGGTGGCTGGGGACAGCAGAGCTCGTCCCAGCTGGGCTGCGTGCCCCCCGAGAGGTGAAACCGGGCGGTTCTTGGGGGTTTTTTTCCCAGCAAACAGAATTTCTCCCCTTTGTGTGCGTGGGGTTAGTTATTGTAGGGATGCGGGGCGGATCGCTCGTGTGTGTTTGCTCCTCTGCAGTGGGCAGCGCGCTGAGGCGTGCACGGACCCCCACCCTGTGTCCCATGGGGACGGGTGGCTCTGCTGTCCCCTGCCGTGCCTGGGGAGGTGACTATAAACTGCACCAAGATATCGATGCAGGTGCTGCAAAATCGACAAACCTCCCCGAATCATTAAAACCTTTTATTTTTTTGCCCCTTTTGAGGTCAAGAACTGTTAATTTTATGCATCTAGGCCATTGTCTCCCAGCTCCTCTGCTTCAGGCTTCTGTGAAATTGAGCCCTCGATTTGGTTATAGCTCTGGAAATGATTAGACTACTTTACTAAATTTAACGCAAGTGGTGAACTTAAGTGGTGAACCATTAAATCGGTTAACAAAGGCATGAAGCATGATGTACATAATCCAATTAAAACCACTCTACATACAAGATATTTCCTTGCCAGCCTTTCTCGTAAACCGTAACCTCTTCATATCTTCACCATATTTGTCTGGCACATGCCGAGGGGCTCCCGAAGGAAATCATCCCCGTGTCTGTGCATCTCTGACCAGCTCCTCTCGCCTGGCTGGGACCTGGGGGCTGGGTGACGCTGATGTCCCCGCGGTCACCTGGGACTAGGCTTGCAGCACCTTTGTCCCCAGCCCCTTGCTGCAGGCTGGTGTTTTGGGTGCTGAAGGTGCCTGAAGAGCTCCTGCAGCCCCGGGCTGTTTGCAGCAAGCCCCCACGTGATGTGTTTTTTAAAAACAGCCTTTTCCAGGGAGGGTGCAAAGGGGAGGGGAGGTGGGCTTCTCCGCAGAGGAGACGCTAAGCAAGAGCATCGCTGAGCTCCACCGCGTCCCTCCGCGCCGTGCAGCCCCCGGCGGGTTTTATCCGCCTCCGCGGGGTCTCCAGGATGTGGTTCCCCAGCGCCGTGCGGGAGGGATGTGCAGGGACCGCTCCCTGGGATAACGTGCACAAGCAGGATGGAGCAATGCGGGAAGGGCAGCGGAGCCGGGAGCAGAGCCTGGGGATGCTCTGGTATTGCGAGCACCTGCAGCAGGGATGTGTGCTGGGCTTGTCGGCTCCTCGTCTTCTCCTTGCCGTGGGAGCGACCCGGCCGGGGCAGGGATGGAGCTCTGCAGCCCCGAGGTGGGATCTTCGCTACCCCGTGGAACTTCCCAGCAGAGGGACGAGGCTTCAAACCTACGCTGCTTGGCAGGGAGGCTTTTGGATGGATTCTGCTCATCGGTTCCTGCTGCCAAAGGGGAGAACACCACCTTCAAACGTTATCTCGGGCCACAGTGGGATGTTGTCGTGAAATTTGTTTCTACCCCTGCCCTGGAGCGGAGCTCAGACCTCAGGGGCTGGTCGCCTGCAGCTCACCGAGCCGTTGGATGGATGGATTTACTGGCAGCATAATAAAAAAAGGAAGAACCCATCACTTTTCTGCTCTGCTGGAGGACGATGCTCAGGGTTACTGTTCTCCCTGCATTCCTGGCTCTGGGTGCTGCTGCCCGTGCTTGTGGTGGAGCTGCGTTATCTCCCGGGGCTGTGCCCAGGCTGGGACCCCTGTTGGCATCGTGGGGCTGGAGCATTGCTGCGTGGACCCAGCGTGCCCGTGAGACCGTGATCCCCTTCCTGGGGTCCCTGCTGCTGTGGCCCTGGTGCAGGAAGCTCCAGGGAGGAGTGTGATGCTGTGCAGACATTTCTGCCCCCCGTGGAATTTGGAGGTCGCTGAGGATACAGCGTTGAGCGGGGCACAGCCCAGCCCTGCGGAGCTGGAGAGCTTGCGGGAGGAGTGAACCGTGCTGGCAGCCCTCCGGGGCTGTTCTCCAGGGTGATGCTCCTGCAGCCAGCCCTGCCTCTCCCCTAAATGGGTGGAAATCACGTGGGACCGGGGCTGGAAGGAGCCGCATTGATTCCAGCGAGAGCGGAGGCTCTGTTCTGTGCTTTGATGTTGGATGGATTGATCTTGGTGTGTGTGCATGGCAGGGGACATGCCGGCATGGGGCTGGTGTGCCTGGGGACCCCCCATGGGCTGTGGTGCTCCATCACCCTGCGTGCCCTGGCCTGGGGACACCGGGGATGCTCCCCCCTCCCCGCCCTGTGGATGCAGAAGCCGAGAGCTGCAGCTTTAGAGGATGCAGTGATTTATGCTTTTCCTGTAACAGCGCTGCCAGGGCCTTAATTGCCTCCGCGATCGGGTTCCTGCCACGGCCGAGACCTCCGCGCTGCCCGGAAGGAGCTGCGGCTCGAGATAATGCATCTGCTCTGCCTGCTGCTGGGCACTGACCCCGCCTGGCACCCTGGGGAGGGGGGATTTCCCTCTCCCCCCAGAGCCTGGCAGGTGCGGGTCACCCACCCGCCGTGGGTCGCCCACCCTCACTCGGTCCCGTGGTGCCCGTCGGCATGTGACAGCAAGTCACCCCTTCCTGCTGCCCCCCAGAATAGGTGCTTTCGAGGGGAGGTGGGTGGAACCGGTGCTTCCCCTGCGGAGGTGGTCTCCCTGCGGGGTTTTTTGCTGAAAAGCTGCATCCTGGCTCCTGCAGCCGGGGCTGCGGGGGCTGGCGGGGTGATTGCAGCGTGCACACCGAGGGGTGCACAGGGTGTGCACCCAGGGGTGTGCACCCAGGGGCGTGCAAGGCGTGCACCGAGGGGTGTGAGCAGTGCAGCTTGTGCACCGAGGGGCGTGCAAGGGGTGTGTAGGGTGCAAGGCATGCACCAAGGGGTGTGCAGGGCACAAGGTGTGCACTAAGTGGGGTGCAGAGCATGCACTAAGGGGTGTGCAGGGCGTAAGGCGTGCACCATGGGGTGCAGGGTGTGCAGCCTGCCCTCGGCATTGCTGGGGGTCTCTGTGCATAGCCTTGCAGCAGAGCCGCTTGCTGCATCGCAGACGTTGGGGGCTGCAGGCTTGGAGGGCATCAGCCTTGCTCGAGGGTGGGAGCAAAAAATCTTAAGTGCACCTTGTGTGCATGATGGGGTCAAGCTGTGCCCGTGTGAAGCTGAGCGCAGGACCCCTCGGGTTAAACCCACTTCTGCTGTTCGCCCAGGGTGTTTTGTGAGCTGTGCTGCAGAGGCTCGTGCTGGGGTATCAGCCCCCCACCCGTTGTCGGTTCGGGGGCACCTGGGTGCATCCCCTTGCAGTGCTGGGGAAGGTGTGTTGGACATTTTCTTGATGAAAGTGTTGGAAACGTAGGAGCAGTGCAGCTTTATCCTGCAGCCGATGGGGTGCTGCTGGGGGTGTGGGAGGGGGGTCAGGAGCTCAAGTGCCAGCACCGGGACCCTCCCAGCTGGACCACTGGTGTCCTTGGGGTGGAAGAGCCACTAGAGCGGTGGCCTGGGGCTCTTGGAAGTGACACTGCAGAGGGCATCCCCAAGCCCTGGGGAGGTGGGGGGCAGCCGGGGGCTGTGCACGGTCCCAGCCGGGCTGCACCCACCCAGGTGTGTGTGTGGGGGGCTGCGGGCGGTGATGCCCAGGGAGGGGTTTGCCCCCGTCCCCCTGTCCAGCTGCTGTCGGGGGGGCTGGGTGCAGCAGGATGGGGCCGAGGTGCTGTGTGGGTGGTTTTCTTCTCACCAGTGAGCGCCTGAGTGAATAAGCAGAACTTCTCTGTTCGGAGGTGTCCTGGGAGGATGCGGGATGCTCGAGCTTCCTCGGCTCTGGTTTAGCAGCCGGCACTGCAGCCGGAGCTGCTGTCTGTGCCCTGGGTGGTGGTTATTTATTATTTTTTTGCTTGATATGTACTGAAAAGCCAAACCAGGCAATTATCTTGAATGACAGATGACTCCTGCAGCCTGGCCTGGGGTGTGCGTGCCACACATGCCCTCCTGCCACCCGGCCGTGTCACAAGTGGCTGCGGTGGGGACTGTCCCCAGGGCCATGCATGGGACACCCTCCATCCCTCCTGCTAATGGAGCTTCTCTTTCGCAGCTCCCTGGGGCATCGCCGCCATCCCGGTGTGACACCGGGCATGTCCCCTCCCGGCACCACTCGATGCCTCGTAACCCCCCCGGTCCCGCTGCCCCCTCCCCGGCTCACTGGTGGTTTCATTGCAGCAGCAGCAGCTCCAGGCGCAGCACCTCTCCCACGCCGCCCACGGGCCCCCGGTCCAGCTGCCGCCGCACCCCTCGGGGCTCCAGCCCCCGGGCATCCCCCCGGTCACCGGCAGCAGCTCGGGGCTGCTGGCTCTCGGCGCGCTGGGCAGCCAGGCACACCTCGCCGTCAAGGACGAGAAAAACCACCACGACCTGGACCACAGAGGTGAGAGCCAGGGGACGGGGCGATACGGTCCCTGGGGGATGCTTGTTGCTGCATCCCCTGGTCCAGGCTCTGCTCCCTCCAAACCCCCCCTTGGGGGAGTGGGCTTCAGGGGGTGGGCTTCTGCTTTTCGGGATGGGGCTTACCCTGAACGATGCTGGAGTCCCTGGGCTGCTGTTGCAGCAATTCCCAGGGCAGTTTGCAGATGATCCCGAAGCTTTTTGTGCTTTTCTTAGGTCAGGATGCTCCTTGGGAGCAGCTGGGGGCTGGTGGGATGTTCGGGGTGGCAGAGGAGGGGACGTGCCTCCAGACAGCTCCTTTCTATGCACGTTTAGGGGGGTGGAGGGCAAATCACCCCAAGAAATGGTGGCGGCAGATTGACCTCCGTGGGGTCAGTTTGCTCGTGTGCCCTGACTTTGCACGAGTCCTCGCAGGCTGTGATGGAGCCTTGCTGCAAATCCTGCAATCCTGCATCCTCGTTCAGCCGTGCCTTCACGGCAAAGCGCCCTTCCTCCTCCTCCTCCTCCTCCTCCTCCTCCTCCTCCTTCTCCCATCCTTTCCAGAGACTTCAGCGGTCTGGCAGCAGCAATATTCCCTAGTGAACCTGCTGGTTTTTCTTATTATTAGCGTTAAGACGATTTTTTTAGAAGATAAGGTGATTCACGAGCCAGTTGCAAACCCCCAGCCCGTGAACCCACAGATCTGGGATCTTCCCAGTGACGTGCCCGTGTGCAGGGCGGTTATCCCCCAACCTCCCGCAGCTGCCGGGCTCTGCTGCTGGTGGGTTTGGGGTGTTTTTCCTCCCTGTGAAAGCCAGCAATTATTAGATTACGTTTATTTTTCTGCAGGGACTCAAATTACCAGGAGACGCACGGAAAACGGGGCCGTTTGCGTACAAATTAACGGCTAAACCACATCCCATAATGTGGCTGTGGGGACGGGCGGTCGGGACCTTCTCCTGGGTGTGGGACTTTGGGTACAGGAGCCTGAGGTTGATGCCGTTCCTGTTGCATTTTGGGGCATTTCCCCTTTTCTTCTTGGGGATTTGCCAAATAAATCACGTCCCCAGAGAGCCGGGGGCAGCGGGATGGCGGGTGGGAAATTTAAAGCAAAACCAAAGAGAGCCCTGAGAGGTTGTTAAGGCAGGAGACAGTGCAAGGAGGAGCTTCGAGGTTTATTTTTCTGTTTTAAGACTTATTCTAACTCGCTTTATTTATCTGTCTTCCCTTTATTGCGGCTGTGACCTCGCCTCTGACACCATCTTCTTCTCCAAGAGCGAGACTCAAGTGCAGTAAGTCCTGTTGCTTCCTTTTTTCTCAGTTTCTAGTGGCTGCATGGGGGATTTTTTTCACCTGTTTTAAAAAACAGATTCTGGGCGTGAGCTCCAGGGATGACTTTTGCACAGGTCCGATTTAATTAAAAAAAAAAAAATAAAGGCAAGCAAAAAAAAACCAAACCTCTTGCCCTGGAATTGCTGCTGGGCTGCTGGCTGTGCCGGGGCGAGCGGAGCCGCCTCCTCCTCTGTTACGAGATTTGGTTTAAATCGTTTTTTGATTGCCACGCAGAGCTCCGAGATTCGGTTTCAATCGACTAAGCCCTGTGAACGAGCGCAGTCAGGTCTGTGCGGCGAAAAAAAAAAAAAAAAGAAAAAAAAAATCCTTGGGTGATTAGGAAAGCTATTTTATTCTTGATCACTCTTCTATTATCTTGGGTCATCTAATCTGTCGAGATGGGGTTTGGCTATTACGCCGTGTTAAGTAGGACTTGGAAGGTCAAGCAGTTAACTAACCAGCTAAATCACCGCGGCGGAGGGCAGCCAGCACCTCCAGCCCGCCTGCGCGATATTTCTGCCCCCGGCGCTGCCTGGGTGCGGGATGGAGAGGGCGGTGGGTCTGGTTTTCCCTTGGGCAGAGGCTGGGGAGGGGGGGCTGAGCCTGCACCCCCCACCCCTGGGGTGCACAATGCCGCCGGCTCGGGGGAGAGCTGGCGGGACAAAGCCCCAGCTGAGCCGCCGCGATTTCCTGCCGTCCCCCAGCCCACAAATGGGGCTTTTGAGAGCAGGGGGGGCGGCGGGGAGAAAAGTGCCATTAAAGGGGGGAGAGGGGAATGGGGCATGGTTAACCCGCTCCTTCGGCGGGGAGGGGGCTGCTGGGGGTGAGAAGGTTCCCGATGTATAAAATAAAAGCCGGGGGTGTTCCCTGCGGAGGTTTAAGGCACAGGATAATCAGAGTTAGTCATTCATATTTTCCTAGCCTTGCCGGCGCAATAAAAAATATTTAGTTTCTTGGCGGCGGGCCAGCGGCGGGGCTGAATGGATCGATGCCTCTAAATGCTTGACATGATTCTCGGGTAGCTGCGAGGTTTTTTCAGCATGACTGCCTGAGAAGAAAGACCCCGGTGTTATCCAAAGCTGCTTATTGGGTACCGAGGAGAAACATGAACTGCTTTAGTTCTCCCTTTCAGCCGGGGAAGAAAGGCGGGCGCAGGGACGTGGGGACAGGACGTGGTGGCCGTTCCTCCTCCCGCTCCCACAAACTAACCCAAGGGGGGGCCGGGGGGGCTGTGCTGCCGGTTCTGCTCCCAGCCCCTGCCCAGCGAGCCAGGGGCTTTCCCGGGAACATCTCCTGGGCTTTGCTGCTTGGAGGGAGCACAGATCCCCCCCGAGGACTCCCCATGACCTGGATTTTCCAAGTTTTGGGGTTTTTTTAATACCTTTTGGCTTGGTGGAGCCGGGGCTGGGATGATTCTGGGAGCAAAATGGCAACAGAAACCCAAACCTGGCTCTGGAGGAGCGCCCGGGGGCTCCGGTGGGTGCCAGCCCTCGTGCAAATCCCCCTTCCCCTGCCTGGGGTGAAGCTCTGGTGCTCCCCAGGAGGGACAGAGGGTGATGGGGATGGTCTAGGGGAGCCCAGCTTTTCCCCTCTCTGCATTCCCCAGTACCCGCTGGTGGATCCCAGTGATTGCTGGGAGCTGCTGTAATTGCCCCCCGCTTCCTCCTGGGGTTTTTGCCTTTTTATAAAACAACGGCCAGCTCCTCCCTTTTTGTAATAAATGGACACCAGTGCCCACCAGCAGCCTCGCTGGGACGGAGCTGCCACGTGGAGCTGCCCCAGCAGCATCCCTGGGGCTCAAAGGGATGCTCGGTGGGTGGACCCTGTCCCCTGCTCCCTGGCAAAGTGGGATCGTGGGGTCTCATCCCACTGTTGGGGGTCTCACGGTCTAGGGTAAGGCTGGATGTTGGGCTCGGTGCTGGCTGGAGGCTGTTGGTGGCACTTTCCTTCTAAGCTGCTGCTCCCAGGGTCCTGTTTCCTTCTGTTTCCAACCTAAAAGCCGCGTCCCTTGTTGCAGAATAATTCCGTGTCGCCCTCGGAAAGCCTGAGAGCCAGCGAGAAGCACCGGAGCTCCACGGACTACAGCATCGACTCCAAGAAGCGGAAAGCGGAGGAGAAGGACAGCATGAGCCGATATGTGAGCGGCTGGGGGGGCGCGGGGGGGCTCAGAGCGGCTGGGGGGGCACAGGGGGTGCGGGCAGGACTTTGGGTGGGAGGACGCGGGGTTTGGGTCGGATTTCCCCCGGGTGGGGTGGGGGAGCTGTGTCCTGCTGCTGGGGGGGGGTTGTTGGCTCCCTGGGGGGCTGCCCCCCCACCCCAGGGTTCGGCAGCTCTCCGCGGGATGTGACTCGCGTTGTGTTTCAGGACAGCGATGGTGACAAGAGCGATGACCTGGTGGTCGATGTCTCCAATGAGGTGAGCTGGGGGGGTGTTCTGGCAGGTCTGCTCCCCTCCCCGCAGCATTTGGGGGGGGTCTGAGGGGTGATGCCTTAGGGCCCCCCATCACCCACCCAAGTCCTGCCTGGAAGAGGAGCCGGGGGGAGCCCTGCCCGCTGCTGGGGGTCCCAATGCTTTCTCCCGCCTTGCAGGACCCAGCCACCCCCCGGGTCAGCCCAGCCCACTCCCCCCCGGAGAACGGCATCGACAAAGCCCGTGGGCTGAAGAAGGGGGACGCCCCAAACAGCCCGGCCTCGGTGGCCTCCTCCAGCAGCACTCCCTCCTCCAAGACTAAAGACCTGGGACACGTACGTCCTGCACTCTGCTGGGGGGCTTTGCTGAGCCAGGGCTGCAGATGCCGGGGGTTGAAGCTCATCCTTTTTTTTTTCTTTCTTTCTCTCTTTTTTTTTTTTTTTTTNCTGTCCCAGCATGGCTGCAGCCCGTGCCCCACACTGGGGGCACAGCAGGTTTGTAGGGGGGGTTCAGGCTTATTGGGGACCCAATCCAGCCCAGGACAGGGGTGCTAGCAGCCAGAGATGGGGTGCGGAGGGATGTCCAGCCATTGCACCCCCTCCCCTGGGGTGATGGATGGATGCTGGTGGTCCCCGTCCCCTGACTGTGTCCCCATCCCTCCCGCAGCCTCGGCCCTGCGGACGCCCATCTCCATCGCGGGCTCGTACGCGGCTCCGTTCGCTATGATGGGGCACCACGAGATGAACGGCTCGCTCACCAGCCCTGGCGCCTACGCGGGGCTGCACAACATCCCCCCGCAGATGAGCGCCGCGGCCGCCGCCGCCGCTGCCTACGGCCGGTCGCCAATGGTGAGCTTTGGAGCCGTACGTAGCACTTTTAGCTCCTTTTTTGGCTGATGGCGGGGTGGGTGGTGGGTGTGGGGAGGGTCCGGGGGGATGCTGGGGGGGAATTGCCTGTGAAAATGGGGCTCGGTGAAAACCGGCTGCATTCTGGCTCAGCCGCTGTCGAAGGATGCTGGGGGTGGGGGTACCTCCCAGGGGGGTGATGTGCATGTGTCGGTACACTGGGGTTTGTCCTTCCCCACGTGCGTGGGAATTGCCCCCGTGCAGCCCCCTCCCTCACCCTGCTGCTAGACTCTCAGTTGTAGGATTTAAGGCAAAATAGAGGCAAAACAAGAAGCAAGACACTGGTATTAATGGGGGGCTGGGGGTTTGTGCCATTAAGGTGGGGCTGGGGGTTTCTGCAGCTGGGGTACTGGATGCGGCTTGGCTGTCCCATGCTGGTCCTTGCAGACCAGAAACCTTTGGCTGATTCCTCAGTCCCTCCCATCTGCCAAGGAAAAAATAACGATGAGCTGTTGAGCAGCAAGGGGAAAGAGGGACCCGCCGAGCATCCCCGCACTGTCCCGGCTGGCGGAGGGGAAGCTGTTTGCTCGCGTGCCCATCCCGTACCTGGCTTTACCCACGTGTGTGTCTCTTGGCAGGTTGGTTTTGACCCCCACCCGCCCATGAGAGCCCCCGGCCTGCCCTCCAGCCTGGCGTCCATCCCCGGAGGGAAGCCGTAAGCTCCTCTTGTCTTTTTGTGCTCTGGGTGGGGGTGAGTGGGGGGCTTCGCTGGGGTGGGGGCTGGCCAAGCCACTGGAGAGCCGTGGTGGCTTCTGGCCCCCAGCAAGGGATGGCCCGGGTGCCCTTGCTCCTTCTCCCCTCGCCCTTGCTCCTGCTCCCCCTTCTCACAGTGGGTCAGCAGCAAACCCCTGCCCCCCGGGCTGACCCCCCTATTTTCCATCCCTGGCAGAGCCTACTCCTTCCACGTGAGCGCCGACGGGCAGATGCAGCCGGTGCCCTTCCCGCACGACGCGCTGGCGGGTCCCGGCATCCCGCGGCACGCCCGGCAGATCAACACGCTGAGCCACGGCGAGGTGGTGTGCGCCGTCACCATCAGCAACCCCACCCGGCACGTCTACACTGGCGGCAAGGGCTGCGTGAAGATCTGGGACATCAGCCAGCCGGGCAGCAAGAGCCCCATCTCCCAGCTGGACTGTCTGGTAAGGGGCTGGGGGCAGCGCGCGGGAGCTGGAGCATCCTGGATGTGTGACCGAGCCATGGTGGGTTGCTCCTGGTTCCCAAGTGCATGTCACAGAATCCCAGGATGGTCTGGATTGGAAGGGACCTTACAGCACACCCAGTGCCACCCCCTGCCATGGGCAGGGACCCCTCCCACCAGCCCAGGTTGCCCAAAGCCTCATCCTGCCTGGCCTTGAACCCCTCCAGGGATGGGGCACCCACAGCTTCTCTGGGCACCCTGGGCCACTGCCTCACCCCCTGCACAGGGAAACATTTCTTCCCAATCTCTCATCTCCATCTCNCTGCTCCAGTGGGTCCATGTCCTTACATTGGGGACCCCAGAGCTGGGTGCAGCACTGTTGGGGGGTCTCAGCAGAGCAAAGGGGGAGAATCCCCTCCCTCACCCTGCTGGTGATGCAGCCCAGGACACGGGTGACCTTGTGGGCACACGTTGAGGTTCTTCCCCCTGCTTTCCCCCACCTCTAACATGATGAATTGTTCCTCACCCTCCTGCTAACGCCCCTTCCTCCTCCAGAACAGAGATAACTACATCCGCTCCTGCAAGCTCCTCCCCGACGGCCGCACGCTGATCGTGGGGGGGGAGGCCAGCACCCTCTCCATCTGGGACCTGGCAGCCCCCACACCCCGCATCAAGGCCGAGCTCACCTCCTCGGCCCCCGCCTGCTACGCCCTGGCCATCAGCCCCGACGCCAAAGTCTGCTTCTCCTGCTGCAGCGACGGCAACATCGCCGTCTGGGACCTGCACAACCAGACACTCGTCAGGTCAGGAGGGCTGCGAGCCCAGGGGATGCTCTTCTCCATAATTAGGGTCTTTCTGGACACATTTTGGCGTGAGGACCTTGGGGATGGTGGCAACGCTGTCTCCTGGTGCTTTGTCTGTAAGTGAGCCCAGCAGGCTCGGGGGGCTGGGCAAAGGATGCTCCCAGATGGGGTCCGTGGTGCTCAGTGCCCCGGAACGTCAGTCAGCTCCCTTGTGCTTTTTGCCAGTGTTCCCCTTGAAGATTTGAGTTATTTTTGTTTTTTCTTATTGCTTAAAGGCAATTCCAAGGCCACACAGACGGTGCCAGCTGCATAGATATCTCGCACGACGGTACGAAGCTGTGGACAGGGGGTCTGGACAACACGGTGCGCTCCTGGGACCTGCGGGAAGGGCGGCAGCTCCAGCAGCACGACTTCACCTCCCAGGTGAGTGCGGGCTGCCCTTGGCCCCGGGACGGGTGGACGGCCTGGCCCCGGCGTGCAGCAGCTCCCGGAGACCCCGGGCAGGGGTTTATCCACCAGCAGCTGGCTCCTGCATGGCTGTGGGTGGGAAATGGTCCACCCCCGTTAGCTCTGGGATGCCCGTGGGTGTCCCAGGGTGGCTCTGGGTGCCCATGGGAGGGATGCAGCAGGGCTGGGACACCCGCCTCCCCCCGCAGACCCTCCCGGAGACATGACCAAAGGGACAAAGCTGGGACCTTGTGTCCTCCTGGCAAGTGCAGCAGCCTCTGGGGCTGGAGCCATCCCAGTGCCGATGGCTCTCGTTTGGCCACTCCAGATGTGCAGATGTGCCTCTCCCAACCCCGCTGCACCTCCCCCAGTGCCGTACGGCTGGCGAAACTGGTGTCCAGGAAAATCAGGGTCCAGAAAGGCAGCGGCATGGCTGAGGTCTGAGCTGCGTCCCGGCTGCTCACCCCACGGCACGGTCAGGATTTTCCACGGCGTTAACAGTCACCGTCGTGGAGCTGGCTTGTCCCCAAGCTGTGCCACCACCTTTTCCTACCGGCTCCTGGCTTTGCTGTCCCCACCTTTCAGCGGCTGGGGACACTTGGTGTGATTTAGGAGGACTGGGCTGGTCCTTCCCCCCGGTGTTGGGCTGTTTTTCTTCTGAATCGGCAGGATCACCCCCCCCCCTCAGCTAGGCTTATTCCCAAGCAGCCTCCACCAGTGCCATACAACTGGGGAAACTGGGATTGTGTGGGCAGGGTCCATGGGCAATGGGTGTCCCTCCCCAATGGGGAATTGTTGGGGACAACGAGGTGGCTGGTGCCAGCTGCAGGGCTGGGGCAGGGGGCTGCGGACCCCCCCACACACCCTGAGCATCCCTCCGTGCCCCTCTCTGCAGATCTTCTCGCTGGGGTACTGCCCGACGGGCGAGTGGCTGGCGGTGGGCATGGAGAGCAGCAACGTGGAGGTGCTGCACCACACCAAGCCCGACAAGTACCAGCTGCACCTCCACGAGAGCTGCGTCCTCTCCCTCAAATTCGCCTACTGCGGTAAGTGACCCCCACCCAGCCCCCCAGCCGGGACACACGCGGGGACCGCAGCGGGAGGGGACGATGCGCGGCATGGTGCGGGGAGGGGGATGAGCGCTGAGGATCCGTCCCAGGGGTGGTGGGGATGGATGGGGATTATCCCTGTCAATGATCCCAGCTGTGATTCCCAAAATTACTCCCAAACGGTGAATTTCCCCGTGGCATGGTGGGGGGTGCACTGGCGCCTGCCCGTGTGCCGATGGTGGGGGGACACGTCCCACCAGGAGGGCAGCTGGGGTGGGAAAATGTCCAGATTTTCCAATTGCTCCAGGATTTCTGAGGGTAAACGGCCCAGTGGCGGGGTCCGGTGGGGGCTTCAGTACAGCCGGCCATGGGGTGGGGGACCGGCTGTGGGGTGGGGGACCGGCTGTGGGGTGGGGGACCAGGAGCGCTGCTTTTCGGCTGCTGACCCGCGTTTCCCACGCGCAGGGAAATGGTTTGTGAGCACCGGCAAAGACAACCTGCTCAACGCCTGGAGGACGCCCTACGGAGCCAGCATCTTCCAGGTAGGACCCTGTATCCCAGGCAGGGGGGAGGGCTGCACCCGGGACCCCCTCTCAGCGTCACCCCAGGGGTCTTCCAGCCCTGGGGAGGGGGGAAAACCTTTTGGGGCGATGGGATTGGTACCCAGCGTGTGGGATGCGGCGATGCCACTGGTGCGGATGCTGCTGGGGGAGATGCAGCTGCTCGGTGGGGAAACCGAACTGATGAGTGTTCTTACCCCCCCCCCCCCCCGCCTTTCCCAGTCCAAGGAATCCTCGTCCGTCTTGAGTTGTGACATTTCAGCGGATGACAAGTACATCGTGACGGGCTCTGGTGACAAGAAGGCCACAGTCTACGAGGTCATCTACTAAGGGTGGATTTTACGGCAGAGCCGGCAGCGCTCGGCCCCGGTGGCGGCAGGACTCGGGGAGCGGCGGGGGCTCGGGGGGGGGCTGCCTGCGGCGGGCGGCCCCCCGGGGCTCGGCCACGGACCGGGGCGCTCCGGCGGGGCGCTGCCTCGAGGGCCCGGCGTACAACACACACGGATTTATTTGGAGGTCTGCAACTATGGCACACATTGAAGCCCTAAAGGACTTTTTGTTTGGTTTTAGGGTTTTTTGGGATTTATTTTGAAAATTTTTTTTTTTTTTGGTTTTCTGGTTCTTTCCGTCTGCGCTTTGGTGGCACTATAAAGGACTTATTTTTTATTGTGACTTTTTTTTTTTTTTTTT
>VZTO01003755.1:26361-48166 GCA_013400615.1 Syrrhaptes paradoxus
CGGCTGCTCGGGGGGGAAACCAAACTGATGAGTGTTTTCCCCCCCCCCCTCCCGCCTTTCCCAGTCCAAGGAATCCTCGTCCGTCTTGAGTTGTGACATTTCAGCGGATGACAAGTACATCGTGACGGGCTCTGGTGACAAGAAGGCCACAGTCTACGAGGTCATCTACTAAGGGTGGATTTTACGGCAGAGCCGGCAGCGCCCGGCCCCGGNCCTGCATAAGACTTGTGAAAAATGTAAATAACGGACTAGTAAATAGCATTGGAAGGGTGGGGGACCCCTCCCGGTACACTAGTTGTGTATTTTTCGTCTGCTGTAATTGTATTCCACTGATGGTTTTGGTGGTGGCAATTTTTTTTTTTTTTTCCCCCTCTCCCCCCCCCTTGCCCCGACCTGAAGCATCCGTCGGGACGTGACTTTGCCGTGCAGCGCGTACCCAGGCTGAGCAAAGGTGTCCACTGGTGAAAAGTTGTTCCTACTGTCGTCCCCGTGCGTCGTTCGGTGTGTTAGTGATGGTGGGACTCGGTCGGATCCTCGGCTACTGACGGGACATCAGCGACACAATCACCTTCTTTTTTTTTTTTTTTATATATGGAAATTTTTTATTTTTTTTTGTGCTCGTACGTTTGAAGCAAAGGGGAAGCCCACGCTGCGGGATCGTCTGCGCAAGCCCTTCTTGTCTTCGGACAGAAGCAGTGAGGAGTGATTTCAAAGAAAGCATAGTAAAATTCAGCTCAGGGAGCCACGAAAGATAATAGCAACTTCTGTGTTTTGTATTCAAATGAAAGTAAAGAATTAGAATTGATAACCTTTAAAATACAGTTTTTTTTAAAAGCAAAGTTTACTAACAAGTAGGGTTTGTGTGGTGGGGGGAAGGGGCTGGCTTTGGTAGGGTCCTGTGGGCTTTGTGGTCTTGTGTCTTCTGCTATCTAGGTTCCGATGAAGCAAACCCCCACCCCGGCCTGCGGTTCAGCCTTTTGTACTCAAGGGGATTGAAAAAAGGAGAAAAAAAAAAAAAAAGAAAAAAAAGGACATAATGGGAAATAAAAGTATTTGTGTAGCAGAAGCGCTCACCCTGTATTGTAGCATATGGAAGAGAATTTTTATACTACATTTTTATGGATTATTTTTTAATTTTTGATTTTAATCTGGTCCAAAAAAAAAAGAATAATGCTTAGGGTTCAGGTGCGAGCTGCCTGGTTTCAGACGTGGATTGTACCGATGGGGGAGAGGAGGAGGAAGCAGAGGCACTGGGTACCCGGCTGTTCTGGGGTATGGGCTCGGCATCGCATCCCTCCCCGGGAGAGAGGTGCTGGGGTTGGAAGGAGATCTCATGGGAATTTTTTTTTTTTTTATTTTTTTTCCCCCCTATCAAAATGAGAGGGGTTGGAGATTTTTTTGCCCTTTTCTGTCCAAAAGAAAAATAAGGGGAATGTCCCAGGCAACCAGCGTTTGTGCTGCCTCGGCCATGCCAGAGCTGGGCTCCATCCCCGATGCTAATTGCTGACGAAGGAAAAAATGAGATTTTAAAAACCGCATTGAGGAAAGTGGGTCTGGGGGTAGTTTGGCTTAGAAAAATCACCCTGAAACTGCCCCTGGTGCCATCAAACCTGCGCTGGTGCCTGCTGAGGGGTTCAGCGGGGCCCTGGCCATGCTTTGGGGCTCAGGTTGGGTCCCCAGGGGTGGCTTTGCCTGTCCCCCACGTGCAGCATCTGACCCCTTGGAGCATCCCTGCCCTGGGGGGTCTGGTGGAAAGGGCTGGGGGGCTTTGAGTAGCCCCTCCACAGCCACCCCATGGCAAGCTCCCCCCCTGGTAAGGCCACGGCCATCGTGCGTCCTGTGTGGTCACTGGTTGGCCAGGTAGTGCTTCGTTTTCCTCCAAAAAAATAGAAAAAAAAAGGAACTGCATGTACCGGAGCTGGCGGGGGGTTACGGAGTCAGACTTCTCAACTTTACACCAAAGTATGTAGCAGAATATGTACAGCTGTTAATAACTACAACTGGTTTTTGTAAAAAAGGGAGAAAAAAAAAAAAGAAAAAAAAAAAAAGAAAAAAAAAAAAGGAAAAAAGAATAAAAAGTAAATGTAATGAACCTCAACCGAAAGCAAAGTGTCTGTAAAGCGTTTGCTCTCTGAAAACCCCCACGGAGTTGTTAATGAAAGCGAGCAGAGCCCCGCGGGGCTGTTCCTGGGCAGCGGGGCTGGGGGCACAGGACCCCCCCCTTGCCCAGGGACCCCCGCCCCCATGGACAGGGTGTTGGGAGGAGGAACTGCCTGCAGCCCCCTGCTTCCCCCCTTCCCCTGGGTCTGGGGGCTGCCCGTGCTTAGTCCTCCTTGGGGGTCCCCCCATGGGCACCCTGCACCCCATAATCTATTTTTCCCCCCAAAGCATCACCCAGCTGCGTGGTGCCTGCAGCGAGGATGGGGGGGGTACGGAGGGCTGGGAGCAGGGACCCCCCCACCCTGGGGGGGCCAAGGGGGGGTGCCAGCCCTCAGGGTGCTGTGGCTCGGGGATGGGGTTGGGTGGCTCCGAAAGCGCCGGACGGGAGCACCCACGTTCCTGCGCTCTCACCCCAGCAGAGACAAAGCGCTTTCCCTGAACTAGGACATAGGCAGGGTCCTGCGGGGGCTTCCCCATGATGTATTGAACATGACAGAGCCCGCTGCGAGGGAGGCATAAAAAGCAGGAGCAGCACTCTGACGGCGTGGTTTCCCGATAATGTACAGCGGTAAATGGTTACGAGTGCATTTCAATCTGATTTTAAGCTGGATGGAATGAGGGGCTTACACAGGGGACCATTAAAAGATAAAAATTGCAAGAAATCCTTTGTTGGAAGGATTCGGAGAGCCCGGTGCAGGGGAGCAGAAGGGTTCGGTGGGGCCCGGCATCCCCCCCTCTCCCCACCCCAGCATCACCCCTTCGGGCGCCTGATCCACCGCAGCTCCTGCTTTCAACAGTTCCCAGCAAACTGTTGCCCTTTGCAATTAATTTGGTTTGACTCCAGCCGCTCCGAAAGCGCTGACGGAGGAGGTGGAGGAGCCGGGCGCAGTCTCTCCGGTTCCCATTGACGCTATCAGCTGCGCTCCCAACGCCCGCACTTTGTAATTAAAGTATTCCAAGCCCCACACTGATTTTTTTTTTATTATCTATTCATAAGGGCTTTTTCTTTAACATGCTTTTAGCTCGGCCTCGGCGGCTGCTGTGACGCTCCGGGGTGTGAAGGCAGAGCCCTCACGCATAGGGGGGCTGCAGAGGGGCACCGAGAAGCACCATGTGCCCTGATGGCAACCTGCTGGGGGGCTTTGGCCCCGTGCATCCACCAAGCGGCACCTTTTGGGGTGCATCACCCACTTCTCATCAGCAATTTCTTGCTGTGATGCTGCAGCATCGCTCTCCTGCGAGGAAAGGCTCCTGCGAAGGAGGTGCACGAGGTGGTTGATTCCAGGAGCTGCTGGGAAGAAAACCTGAGCTGGTGTCCTTTTGGGTGCACCCTATAGAGCCATTACCTCTTTGGGTGCACCCTATAAAGCCACTGCCCTTTTGGGTGCACCCTATAGAGCCGTTACCTCTTCGGGTGCACCCCACACCCTTACCCTTTTGGCTGCACCCTGGCATTGCTCCCCGCTGGTTTCCCGCAGTGGTGTGGTTCCTGCAGCCCTGGCTGGAGAGGACGGAGGTTGCCTGGGGAGGGAGCTGCGGGTGGGTGCAGCCGCCCTGGTCTGGGCACCACTCCTCGCTCCCAGTGCCATGCCGTGCCATGCCATGCTGTGCTGTACCATGCCATACCGTGCCATGTCGTGCCATGCCATGATATGCCGTGCCATGCCGTGCAGTGCCATGCTGTGCTATGCTGTGCCATGCCATACTGTGCCATGCCATGCTGTGCAGTGCCATGCCGTGCTGTGCCATTCTGTGCCATGCCGTGCCATTCTATGTCATGCCATGCCATGCTGTGCCATGCCGTGCCATTCTATGCCATGCCATGTCGTGCTGTGCCCTGATTTGCCATGCCACGGCGTGCCATGCCATGCCATGCCCACCCCACGAGCACAGCAGACCGCTGCAGGCTCTCCCCCTGGCCAGGCAGCCGTGCAATCTGCCCCATGGGGAGTGGGGACACCAGGGTACCCCCTCTCCCCTTGTTTTCCCTGGTCCTTGTGCCCGGTTTGGGGGGCAAGGTGCCCTCCGGGGTGCAAGGGGCAGCACCTCCCGCAGCACAGCAGCCACGGGGGGCCGGGAGCCCCTTCCCACCCCTCTCCATCCCTGCACCGCGCCGGGATGCTGCGGCACCTCGTGCCAGCCCTCGGCGGCGGCTCTGGGAACAGATGGCGGGAGGAGGCTCCGGGACACCATCAGCTGTTGTTATCGCTAGCTGATGACACGGAGTGTAAATTCTGTTGGCACCGCTCCCTTCGTCTGTTCTGCCTCTGCATCCCACCAGTTTTAATTACTGTAATTGAGTTATAATGAATGATTGTGCGTTGCCATTGTCTGTAATGTGGCGGGGAGTCTTCTGTTCGTTACACACTCCATCTAACAACATGCCCCTCCTCGCTGCTTTGTTTATCTGGTTGAAGGGTGTCATCACTTCAAATGGCAAAGATAAAACAGTACTCAGAGTGGCTGCGTTTAGATGTTTATCGTTTTTTCTGTTCTCAGGCACTGGTGCTTCACTGAATCCCAGTGGAAAACTGCAGAAACAGATAAAAACTAATTTGGCTTAATCCCTCTTGAAAAAAAAAAAAAAAAAAAGAACCAACCCCCAAAACAAAAACCAACAAAACACCACAACAGCAAAAAAAATCCTTGCGGAGCTTTTGCCTGCTGAAAAACCCGTGAGCATGGTTTGGCACACACGGCAGGAGGGATGGCCGAGGGATTCTCCGGAGGGGCTCCCCCCTGCCAGCCCCCACTGGCTGCACTGGGCACTGGTGCCTGCCAGCCTGTCCCTTCTGCAGGTGACACGGGCACCTGGAGTCCTGGGCACAGCGCCTGGCATTGCTCTGCCTGTGCCCATGCCTGTGCCCATAGAACCAGGGCATCACAGGATGGTCTGGGTGGGAAGGGACCACCCAGTGCCACCCCCTGCCATGGGCAGGGACCCCTCCCACCAGCCCAGGTTGCCCAAAGCCTCATCCAGCCTGGCCTTGAACCCCTCCAGGGATGGGGCATCCACAGCTTCTCTGGGCACCCTGGGCCACTGCCTCACCCCCCGCACAGGGAAACATNATGCCCACCCCCGTGCCCACCCTTTGCCCCGTGCTCACCTTTCCTGCCCGGGCAGAGGATGCTCATGGCACAGGGCTGCAGAGCTGGGGGACAGCATCAGTGCCCCAGCCTGGGGACAACCTCAGCCCAGCCCAGTTTCTGAGGGTGACCTCTCAGTGCTGACCCAGGACATCTGCGAAGCCGCTGACGCAGCTGGAGCCCGCTGCAACCAGCCGGACTCCTCCATGTGCTGCTGCTGCTTCAGCCTGGCCACGGCTGGGGGGTCTCTGCCCCCCAGGAAAGGGATGTTCCCATGGGGCATCGCAGCCTTTCCCAGCCCAGGGTGGGATGCAGGCAGTGGGGGTGGGTACACTGTGATGAGATTTCTCTCTTTTCTGATGAATCCCTTCTAAGCACCTGGCTGCTCAGACGAGCCCAGGACCCAGGGACCCATCCTGCACCTTTCGGGGTCTCGATCCCATGGGGGTGCAGCTCCACAGGGACACACAGGAGCACTGATCCCGCTGGGAGCCCCACCTTCGAGGGGGACCCTGTTTATTTTTGGGGTAGCAGCCAAGATCACATTAATTTTTAAAGGCAGCTCTGCATTCGGCGCGCGTCCATGGCGCTTTTTGGCTTCTGCGAGGATAATAACGTGCTTGCGCGCACCCAATATTCCTGTTTGGCTGCGGAGGAAAGTGTTGTGTGAGCGTTTTTTGTCAAAGGCTTGGCTCCATCTGCACGCTGTCAGTAATGGCTGAGCTAAATAACACGTCGTTGTGAATAGTAGCATTTGATAGTTTTAAATCTTTTCTTTTTTCTTTTCTTTTGTGGTTTTTTTTTTCCTTTTTTTTTTTTTCCTAAGGTAAATTCCAGCAGGATCAACACTACACAGGAATTGCCCCGGAGGAAGCTGGCTGTTCACCAACTCATCTTGTAAAAAAAAAAAAATAAAAATAAAAAGATTCATTATTACTGTTGAGCCGAGATGAAACAATTCCCTGGAATTAACCAGGCTAAACTCTGCCCAGTCGATGTTTTGCTACAATGAAAGTTTTTATTGTTACACATAAAAGTCAACCCCCCCCACCCCTCCAGCACCCCTGGGGTGAGATGGGTGAGATGATAACGGCA
Organism: Syrrhaptes paradoxus; assembly: GCA_013400615.1. Classification (NCBI taxonomy): domain Eukaryota; kingdom Metazoa; phylum Chordata; class Aves; order Pterocliformes; family Pteroclidae; genus Syrrhaptes; species Syrrhaptes paradoxus. The sequence goes on from VZTO01003755.1 coordinate 32,704, forward strand.
ACTGCGAGGACGGGCGCACGTGTGCATAACCCCCCCCCCCGAATTATCCCCCCGTTCCCAAACCCTGGATGGGCTGTGCCATGGGGAAAAGCCCCTTTTCCTGGTGAGAGGTCAGGGATGCTCCAGTCGGGAGGATGCAGGAGCACCGGGGCGGGGGCTGAGCCCCAGCATCCTGCACATGGTGGTTCGGGCATTGGGGCTGGGGGGTCACGTGTGGCAGAGCTCAGGATTTGAATCCCATAGACCCCCCCCCACGGGAGCTGCACCCTGGGCCCAGCCACACCTGGGATGTTAACGAGGCTGATGATAATTGGTGGCTGGTGTGTGAGGGTTTGAGAGCTTCAGCTGGGAGGTTAATTAACGGTTCATTTATTCCCCAGGAGCACTGAACTAGACTCCACGGACAGGTCTGGATCCCTCGGCGTTTACCTTCCCACCAGCAGCAGAGAGATCAATGGCAGCATACTCTGGGGTGCAGGGGACCCCCCTCCAGCACCCTCTTCCCCACGGCAGCGACTGCAGCCTTGCCAGGGCAGGGTGGGGGGACAGAGCATCGGTCAGCGGGATGCTGGGACCCACCGTCACAGCCTCACAGCCATCGGAGCCGAGTTTCGCCTCCTGCCACGCTGCCGGACCCCGGAGCTCTCCTTTGGGCACCGGGCGGTTTCCAGCAGCTTTATGGCAGCACCAAGCAGCTGTGCCGTTCTCCGGGCGTACGGAAGCGGTTTAATTACATTTTGACACTAAGAGGGGTTTTATTATCCCAATTTTTGTTGTGTAACTAGAACACGCAATGGATTGCGGAGGCGTAATCCATTAATGCTCACTTGTGAGGATTTGCAGCTTTGGACTTGTGGCCTTTCCTTGCAGATAAATATATTATCCCCGAGCCCACAGCGTGCTGAGAAATGCAGTATTTGTGGATGCCCGTTGCTTTGATCCCAACGTGGAGGGGACACATCCTCGGTGTCCCAGCCACTCTCGGCGGGGGGTCACTGGGTCTCAGGTACTGTGCGGAGCTGAGGGGACGGGCACAGGGGGACCGGTCAGAGCTGCTCAGCAGGAGAGGGGAGCGTGGGGGCGGATGGTGCTCCACTGGATGCACTGAGAGCAGGTCTGGGAGCCCCTGCCTGCACTTTGCAAGGTCAGCAGGCTCGGCATGGCACAGCTTGGCAGAGCATGGGACGGCTTGGCACGGCATGGCACAGCTTGGCACGGCATGGCACAGCTTGGCACGGCATGGCACAGCTTGGCGCAGCATGGCACGGCTTGGCGCACATGGCACAGCATGGCACAGCTTGGCACAGCATGGCACAGCTTGGTGCAGCATAGCACGGCGTGGCATGGCATGGCACAGCTTGGCACGGCATGGCACAGCTTGGCATAGCATGGCACAGCATGGCACAGCATGGCACAGCTTGGCGCAGCATGCCGGCATTGGTTGTCCCCTCCTGACCACTGCCGGACAAAGTCACCAGCTGCTTTCAGTTTGCTCGTCTGCAGGAGGCAAATTTGCAGAAGTCAGAATGTTTCTGCAAACAGAGTTTCAAGGACAGAGGAAGATCAAAGCCACCAAGGTCACACTGAGCACCCCAGCCCGGCCCCCCCTGTGGCAGCCCCGGCTCCCGGGGTGGCTCGTGCTGTGGCAGGTGGCTGTCCCTCGGTGGGTGCACGGAACGGGGAGGCAGGGGTGCTGCCTGGGCTGTGCACCCCCAGCACCCTGCACAGGGGGACAATGCTGCGGGTCCATTGGCACTGGCGGGGGCTGGCTCCATCCCACCCACGGCTGCTGTGCTGCACGTGGGATCCAGAGCTCAGACCATCCCTGGCAGCAGCATCGGGCACCACCTGCCAACAGCTCCATCCCAGGCTCCCCCCGCTGCTGTCCTGCCTGGGGGGCTCCCACCTGGCCCCCAAGAGACCCTCAACACTGTGGGGGAGCCCCCGCTTCTTCCTTGGGGTGAACGTGGGGCTTTTTTTTTAGGTTCTTGCCTAGTAACCCTGCAAGAAACCCTAAGGAGGCAGAGGCTGTGCCACTGGCCCCGGGGGTCCTGGTGAGTGTTGGTTTGGCTGTGCTGGAGGCCAGTGCCCCCCCCAAGAGCACCAGTGCTGCTTTGAAACCAGCCAGCACCCAGCCACGGTGCTTACACCCTCCGCCCAGCTTCAACAGGATTTATCCCTGGTCTGACCAACGCCTTCCCAGGAACAGGAGCAGTTTGAAGAGCAAAGGAAGTGTCCTGGCTCATGCACAGCCCAGGAGCTCCGGAGCCACCAATCCACCCCTGCAAGGGCTGCTCCAGAGCTGCAGGATCTGAGCCTGCCCAGCGTGGGCAAACCCCGGAGAGCCCGTCCTTGGGGAGAGAGCAGCGGGCTGAGCCCCGGCTGCACGTGGAAACCACGCTCCCATGCAGCCACCTTGCTCCTTGCAGCAGGAATAGGGACCATTTGCTCTAGAAAGGTCTTGCTCCATCCCTGCTGTGCTCTCTGCCGAGTCCCCATCACCCCACGCCAGCACGGGGGACGCAGTGGGAACAGCCCTGGTGCTGCTCTGCGGGTCCGCGCCATGTCCCTCCCCAGCCCCGCCAGCCGACATCCCCGTAATCCCCCAAAGCAGCTCGAAAATTCCTCAAAGCAAGCCCACGGCTTTGCATGCTAATGGGAGGGCAGCGGGGATTAGCTGCGTCCCCCCCGGCCCAGAAACCGCACAGACACCCCAGCAGATGCAGGGACCTCTGCCCGCTTTGTGCTCTGCGTTCTTAAATCGTTGCTTTTCCCCTCCCCTTTCCTAACACTTAACCTCATGATCCGCACTCTTTGAACACACACAATTTTGGCACGCAGCTCCGCGGACCACCCTCAAAAGCAAATCTCGTTAATTTATGGAGAAGCTCAGTTTAAAACATGCGGGGATTTTTTTTTTTTTCCACTCCTCCTTTTGCATTTTGCCCTGACTATAAATTTTAAACGGCAGTTTTAGAAAACACGAGCAAATCATCAGTGACGTTTTTATAACCTGCCTCATACTTTAAAAAATAAGATTCCCCAGAAATGTACAGGGGGAGCTGGGCACAGCAGCATCTCGATGGCTGATCAGCCTGGGCAGCAGGGACAGGAGTGTCCCCAGTTGTACAGGAACCCATCTGCCACCGTGCCCCCCCAAACAGACCAATTTTGGGGGACACACACCCAGGGACACGTGTGCCGGGGTGGCTCTGCCCTTCCTGCGAGCTGCAGCCCTCCAACAGATCCCGAACCCTCCATGCCCAGCCCCAGCACCCCCCAGATCTGAATTTCCAATGTCCCCCCCTGCACAGCGTGAGCCAGGAGCAGCCTGGCCGTGTCCCCAGGGTGGTGCTGGGAAGGCCATCGGTGACCCAGGGATTCAGGAGAGAACCTGCTGGCAGCTCCTGCCTGGAAATAAAAGCCTGGGTAGGGATTTTCCTTCTGAAGATGCCAAAACATTTTGTTTCTGATGTTTCCAAAATGGAATTTAGCCTTTGCACTCACAAACGGTGGGTTTGTTTTTTTTTTAATTTTTAAAAATTTGTAATTGGCTGAGTTTTACAGGTTGAAAGAAGGTGAAATCACCTGAAAGCACCACGTGTCCTCCTACATCAGCCAACAAGTTTTTGGTGTCCCAGAGCGGGGTTTGACCACCCTGCTCCCTCCGTTCCGACCCGAGGGGCTTTGCTTCTAGCTGGGTTAAAACACACCCGCTCCGCTTGCACCCCGCACAGTGAGCTCCCCCCCTTCATCCTCCATTTTTGGGGTTCCCGGCACCCCAGCATTGGGGACAATGCCAAACCCATCACTCCCACATTTCTGATTATTCACCGGACGGGTAATCTCATCAAGGAGATATCAGCGGAGCCTGACAGGGCAGTTTCCCATAAATCCACGCTGATTGGCATTAATTGCACTGTCCTCCTCTGACTCTCTATTAATTGAGTCCCCTATCAGCTGCTCCATTATTTTTCCCGGGATCGATGTCAGCCTGACAGGGCTGTAATTACCTGGGTCATCTTGTTTGCCCTTTTTAAAATACCAGCACAACATTAGCTTTCTCCCAGCCCTCTGGAACCACCCCGGTGTTCAAAGACTTATTGAAAATCAACATTAATGGCCCAACCGTTCCCCTTGGCCAACTGCTTTGGCTGCAGCTGAACCCAACCTGCCCATTTCCACACATCCCGGGTTTAGCAACTGCTCAACGTTCGTTTGTGTGAGTTACCGTGCGGCTGGGGAGCCTTTCATCACCAACCACCCATCCCAGCCCTTGGCTTCCTCCCAACCACCCGGCCGACAGCTCGGGAACACCTCTGCCCTTCTGCATCCTCCTCCTGGAGGCCACCAACACATTGGCAAGATGTCCTGCTCCAAAAAGGCTTCTCCGCCTTGGAATGAGTTTTTTTCCTTTAATCCATTGCTTTTAAACACTTTGCAGTGCTGGGTTCACCGCCTTCTCCAGTGTTGTGTGGAGCGGTCGGTGTCTGTTCTCCTCCTGGCATGGACCCAACCGCTTTCCTCCACCACAAAGCACCGTTTGCAGCAGGGACTTGAACCAAGCTGGAGCTCAGCAAAGGGAGCAAGAGAAATCAGCAAGAAAGCAAAGCCCCCCTCGTGGTGCAACCGGCAGCAAGCCTGGACTCCTCCAGGAACCCCCCAGCTGGCTTCTGCAGCAAGCAAAGGGTTACTGCCCGTCCTCCCGGTGCTGGTTGGAAGCAGGAATTGCTGGAGCAGGTTAAGATAATGTTCATCCATCTTCATTAGGCACAGGAAAGGCGGGAAGGAGTGGTGGTGCGCCCAACAAGGGGCCCTTTTCAAGGATCATTGTGCCTTTCTGCCAGGTAATAGAGACAAATGGCAACTGCTGGGCAGCTCTGTAAGTCACCGCGGCCGCAGGGTTTGCAGAAAACCCGCGGGCAGCAGCGGGGGCACGGGGAGAGCCGCTCGCTCGGGAAGAGGCTGTTTCCACAACAGGGTTTTATTGACACCAATAACAGCAGGAGGAGAGGACGTGCCCAGGTGCTGCGCCCAGGTGGGTGCTGAGCATCATCCCTGGCGTGGCGGTGGCATCACGCTGCCAGGGTCCCCTGGCCGGGGCTGGGTCCCCAGTGGGATGGTGATGGGGTTTCTTCTCCCTCCCAGGGTGCTGCAAAGCTCTCTCCATGCTGCCGGGTGGCTGCTGCGCTCCCCAGCAGCTGTTTGCTGACGCCGTTGGGCCACAACGACACCATAAATCCGGGCAAACCCAGCGAACACAATGAGCAATTGTTGTTGGACGGCGTCGACTGCTTTTGAACCGTCACGCAACCTCCCGCGCTGGGAAGCTGGGGCTGTAACCCCCCCCCACTGTGTCCCCACGAGCCACCCCCTGTCCCCGTCCCCTTCCAGGGAGACTGCCTGCTCTGTTTATGGCCTGGCAGTAACGATATCTTGCCACAGCTCCTCTTAATTGGTGGTAATGGATAGCCCCAGAGGACATGGTTGTGTGACCAAGGTTAATTGGTGTGGGACATTGGGATGGCAGTCCCTTTCCAGGCTGCCCCAGCACCCGGAGACTGTGTCCCCTCGGCACAGTGCTGGTGGGGGGTCCCAGCGGGGGGGCCAGCTCATACCAAACCCACCCACTGCCAGCATCTGAATCCCCAGGGCTCTGCTCCTCTTCTGTTTCTACACGCTCCTTCCCCATCTTCCCCCCACCCAGATTTGTTTCTAAAACTAAACACTTGCCAAATACATTGGCAAGCGCCAAAGCGGTTCCGCTGGCTGCCAAGCGATGACATTGGTGTCCCCAGGGTGCCGCAGCCACCCGCAGCTCCTCACCAATGCCACCAGCTCCACCCAGGCAGGCTGGACACCCCCCCAGGGAGGCTTTGCAGGGAGCAGGGATGGCTCCTGCCTCCTCTTCCTCTTGGAAGCTGGAGGAGCGGCACAGCCCATGTGCAACCTGGCAGCCACGGGGAGAGCTGGGAATGGGGACCCTCGCAGGCTGTACCCCGGATGGGTGCAGGCTGGGGCTGTGACAGCAGGATGCTGAGGGTCCCCTGGACCATCCCCGGGTGCAGCATGAGGGATGATGCCCAGCTGTGGCCAGCTGCTGAGGATGCTCCGAGAGTGAACAGCCCGTGTTCACCAGCACGGAGGTCTCCAAAGGGTGACACCCCGACTGACCCTGATGTTAGCCAAGCTTCTGGTGGGAGTTTGTCCACTACTACTGAGCAATGAATGAAAAAAAAAATCTAAAAACACAGATGCGACTGCAAGACTGACGGACAAAATCACTTTTTGTCCCCAAGGCCAGGCAAGGGGCGACACAGCGGGCTCAGGATTTGACAGAGGAGGGTTTGCATTCACTCCTTGCTCCTTTTTTAAAAAATGTTATCTCTTCAAACTGCTGGGAAAAGACCAAAGTGGGCACGGCAGAGGAGAGCCGATGTTGATGCAGGGAATGCAGAGGCACCGCTGATGGGCAAAGGAAAGGGCAGGATCCGCTCCATAGCACCCACTGCACCGTGACTGCTGCTGGGAGGGGACACCCAGCCCCCCCCACTCCCCCACCCCCAGCAGTGGCTTTAAAGGAGCAATTGTGCCTGAGTGTGGAAAAGAAACCCTAGCAATGCCAAGGAGCCCAGCTCCCAGACGGTGCTTTGATTGCCGCAGGTTTTGGTGTAAGGCCATTGCAAAAAGGTTGTCTTGATTTTTATCTTTGAATCTTTTGGTAAAAGATGAGCCATTGTGTAACCTCACCTTGGGTATTTAGTTCTCTGAAGCAAGGCTGAACTGCAGGAATGTCAAGCGAGGCTAAGTACTTGCCCTAGCGTCACTGTCAGACAAAAGCTGCCACTTTCTGGCATTAAATCGCTAAGAGACAGTCAAGGACTCTTCAAGGCGGCTGCAAATTGTGTGGCCAAGCTGGAAAACACAAGCCACAGCCTCCTCTTCGCCTGAATACACCTATAAAAAAAAAATTTTAAAAAAAGCCATAACGGAGCACAGAGAAAAAAAAACCAAAAAAACTAATTTTTGACATGTTGAAACGATGGGAAAAGCTCTGAGTTTCGGCAAGTGCATCTCCCATGCCCCCGGATCGGTGCATCATCTTTTTCCGGCTGGTGGGATGGATGGGTTTAACGCCCGGGGGTGCGGCTGGGGTGGACCCCAGAGCATCCAGTGCATCCTTGAGTGGTACCCGCCGCGGGCGGGGGGATGCTGGGGCTGCGGCTCCGCGCCATCCATCCGTTGTGGCTGCCGAAATGTTTTAGGAATCAGGCGTTTAATGAGAACAAAAGGAATTAATTGGTGGTTTAGGCCTAATGAGACCGCTGTGCAAATTAACAATCCTCATCAGCAGAAACAAACAGAGTCCTTAAACGAATCGCGCCCGGCGAGAGCCTTGGCGGGGTGATAAATAGGGGGTGGGGGGGCACGACCATCTGCGCACCCCTCCGCCGCACAGGGGAAAAAACCCACCCCCGATCTCAATAAAGCATAAATTCCCCTTTTTATTCATCCGGGCCCAGCTTGACACCACCATCTTAGCGCCGAGATAAAGGCGAACCCCCCCCCCCGGCATTTGCATCTGAAAGGGGCGAGACGCGGCCCCTCGCTCGGGAGCCGAGCGGGGTCTCGGGGGGCGTTTAGCCCCTATTGAGGCTGGCACAAAGGGGGCCCCCCCGGCCCGCCTGCCGGACCCTGGGTATCCGTCACACAGCCCGTTTGTTCCCGCTGTTTACTTAAGACGTTCCTCAATTCCCAGCGAGGATTTGTGTTTCGGGGTTGGTTTACTTCTTGCTCGTAGGCTGGAAGAGGGGAAAAAAAAAAAAAAAGAAAAAAAAAACCTGTCTGATCTTTAATAATCAAAGTAATTAGAATAATCCTTTCAGGGCTGAATGGGGGATTATTTCTTCGTGTCATTTTAGTTTCATCCTCATTTGGGCTCATAAAATGTGGAAAAAAGCACTTCAAAAGCCCCACTGTCGTCCCCAGCCCTTCACGCTCTTGAAAATTCCCACCCAGGCGCCTGGCGAGCCCCCGTTCTCAGGGAAACCGCCGGCCCCGCCGTGTTTGGCTGCGGCAACATTTATTTGTTTCAGCCCTGGTCAAATAAACACCGGGGCCCGGCGAGATTTGTGGCTCGTTTGTTGTTTGGCTGTCTTGGGCAGATAAGGAAGCCTTTGATGGAGTGAAGGGACTTTGTGTGGCTAATCGGAGCCCGGCAGCTCCGCGCCGCGATTGTCAAACGCTGCGGTGTCTGCAGGGAACAGTAATTACATAGGAGGATTAAAAGGTCCTAAACCTCACCTATATTTCACTTTTTGTAAACTAGCGAGGAACAAAGAATTCTTGGCTCGCCCGGAGGAAAGAATAATTGACACAATTCGCAGGCGCGGGATTATTATAATGTAAATAAACGAAGGGAAGTGGACAAAACTAATTTAGGCCTGAAACTTTTCATCTGGCGTTTAACAAGGGGGATAAACACAGCTTCCAAAAGAAATGTCACCAAAAAAAAAAAAAAAAAGAAACCAAGCTGAAACCCCCCCTTTCCACTTTGCCCCACCAGTTGCCCCCTCCCACTCGGGGTTGCAGCTCCCCGGGGGGCTGGGGGTGGCCTGGGAGGGGTTAAAAAGGGTGGGGGGAGCGCTGCCCTGTCCCTCTGCAATGTTTAATTCCCCGGGGGGGGGTCCTCTCCCACGGCAGCTTCGTCCTCCCCAATGTGACCGTGGCCCTGGGTGCATGCCCCGTGGTGGGATGAGCATCATGGTGGCAGGAGGGACAAGGGACACAGCGTGCAGAGGCAACTCTTGGCCAGGAGAGCTGCTGTGTTTTTTCCTGCTGTGTTTTTTTCCTGCCGGGTGCCCTGGGCGCTCACCCACTCGTGCACGTGCTGCAGAAGCTGCGTGGGAAAATCCTGGGATTTGCACCCAGCTGCCAGCACCTGGCGGCTTTTGGGAAGCGGAGGTTGAATTTTAACAAATTTTAGCCTTCTCATCAATAAACCGCAGTCTTCCCCTCTTTTCCGAGGGCTGCATGAAACAAAATAAATCAGTATTTATAAAACCCTCGGTGGCAAACAGCCAGCAAGCAGCCGGAGTGTGATTGCTGCTTTAAAACAGAAGATACCTAAGCACAATATACACCAGAACAGGGCCAGGAAAAAAAAATTAAAAAAAAAGAAAAAAGAAAAATAAAAGGGCAAAATGTTCCTTTTTTGCCACCTCAACTCCTGATCTCAGCTGAGCAAAAGCCTGCAAGCTCCTGCCTGAGGCTGAGCCCCAGCGAGGGTCCGCAGCAGCGCAGGAAGCAGCCCCTGGTTTCCTGGGGTCCAGGTTGAATTTCCCAACAGCTGCTGATGCCGATAAGCCCCCCCCCAGGAGAGGAAGGCAAACCATCCTCGGGGTGTGCGAGGGGAGCGTGCACGAGTGTGTGCACGTGAGTGCGCACGGGCACTGCTCCCCCACCATCATCCCCCCTTGTCCCCACTCCCCCGGGTTGCCACGGGCAGGAGGAAACACTCCGAGCTCAGGGCTTTAAATTATGAACAATTAACAGCGGGGAAAATGACAAGAATGAGAAAATTAACAAAGAGCTCAATACACGGGGCTAAATGACGACCATAAATGCATTCCTATTAGGCAGTCAATATCGGGCTGGCAGCTCCTGTCTGCGCCCATTGCTCATTAGACAAAGCCTTGACCTTGACCTCATTGTCCTGCTTGCCGGGAGACAGAATCCCATAACAACTCGTTTGGCGAATGTATTGGACCAGTAATCCATAAATATTGATTCATTGTTTGCAGTGTAATTTAAATGTCAGTTATAAGCCCAGGGCAGATAAAGATCTGTATCAACAATAAAACTGGATAGAGGCTATAAATCCCCCGGGGCCGGCCGGGTTAAAGTGGCAATGCCGGGCATGCATCCTTTAAAAGAAAGAGCAAAAACAAAGAGGGGAAAAAAAAANAGCAGTCCTCCTTTTTGGGCTAAGACACACGGCTCCAGCTGCAGCAGGGCTGTGGACCCGGACCCTTGGAGCAACGTTTCCCTCCCAGGGCAGCAGCACCTGGGGGGCAGGAGCCCTCCCTGCACCTGCAGCCAGTGCTATGGGGCCACACCAGCCCTGGACATGGCACAAAAACCAGAGAAACAGCCCCAAAAGCCAGGCCACGGCCACGCAGACGGATAAGCCCATGTTGCCGCTGCAGCTCAGCCTGGCTGAGCACCNTTTCCTGTGCATTAGAAGGAAGGAGGATGTTGATTATCTGGGTGACCCGCCTGGGTCTGCAACCCCAAACTGGGTGGCCCCGATCCTGCAGCGTGCTGGTGCCCAAGCTGTGGGACCCAGGTCTGGGGGTCCCAGCACCCCACAAACAGTCACACATGGTCAGGCAGAGGGTGTTCCCCAAAACGAGTTTGTTTGCCCTCAAACAAGAGGAGGGGTTAACCTTGACCCACAACTGAGCAACCGCCACAAAATAGAGACAAAAATAAGTTTTTGCTTTCGGTGCAGTTTTATAGCAGCAGTTTCGTAGCTTTGTGTCAGCGGCAAACATCAGCATCATTGCGGCTGACACAAAGATGCAAAACTATTATTTTAAAAATAAATATGTTTTAAAAATATTTAAAACTAAATTATTTAAAAAATATAAAAAATATTTTAATTTTTTTTTTTTATTATTTTAGAAAGCAGTCCTCCTTTTTGGGCTAAGACACACGGCTCCAGCTGCAGCAGGGCTGTGGACCCGGACCCTTGGAGCAACGTTTCCCTCCCAGGGCAGCAGCACCTGGGGGGCAGGAGCCCTCCCTGCACCTGCAGCCAGTGCTATGGGGCCACACCAGCCCTGGACATGGCACAAAAACCAGAGAAACAGCCCCAAAAGCCAGGCCACGGCCACGCAGACGGATAAGCCCATGTTGCCGCTGCAGCTCAGCCTGGCTGAGCACCAAGCGACATTTAATAAACCGCGGGGCGAGGCGACTGCCAGGCTTCACCCCGCAGATGCTTATCCTTCTGTGTTGTTTCATTTCTTCTAAACATTTAATTACACTTCCAGCTACGTCCCTGCTAAGGCTGGATGCTGCTGGACTCATCGACTTCCCAGCGACACAAAGCAAATCCTATTGACAGCGGTGATGAGGAGTCACAGCCGCCCAGCTGGCCAGAGGGGCTTGGGCACCCCCAGCCCCAAGTCCCCGGCACACGGGGACCCTCCCCAGCTCCCTGCCTCCCCAAAGCCCCCCATTTGGCAGTTGGGTTCCCAACACAAAGCCTCTCCCAGCCCATGTGCTTGCTGGGTGAAGCGGGGGAGGCTTCCATCCTTGCTCCCACCACAGTCTCCCTAAAGCTCCTGACCCCCTGACCCACCGGCCATGGGGGGCTGCGGGTTGGTGGGACACACCCCAAGATGCGTGCTGCAGCTCGGGATCCCATGACTGATGGCAAGATACGTCGGGGATGTCACCATTATGCGTGGGATGGAGGGATGCTCGACATGGCTCTGGCACGCACAGGATAGAGGGATGCCCGGCACGGCTCCAGCATGCAATGGATAGAAAATGGATAAAAATCCTCCCCAGCCACCTCAGGGCAGTTCCTGCACAAGGGCTCCCGTTTGGGGCTGCATGTCAGGGCAAAGAAGTGTTTCAAGGGCAGTTCCCAGCCATAAATGAAGCATTTTCCCCCGTGGAAGCTGCGCTTTGGGGCTGAGCACCACACTGCCCAGCAAAGGGAGGAAAAAGTGGTTCATGCTCCTCTGCCCTGGTGCTGGAGGAGGCTGCTTGGAGGGATCCTCAGTGCTCCAGCCCAGCCCCAAAGGCAGGGAAGGGGGGAAGCCCTTGCTTATTTTCCTGAAGAAAGAACCCCATTCCCCCTACAGACCCCCTGAAATACCCCTTGGCATCTGCTGCGTTCGCACGGCCCCGCTGCAAGAAGAGCTCAGCTCTGTCCCCTTCTATCCGACCCGAGGCACAGGCGATGCATGAAAACCTTTTTGCAGCCTTCTTGTTGTCTCCTGGAAATGAGACACAAATCCTTGGCTCTCTCTTTCAAACACCCTCCCGCAGATGGATGTAAACGTGCAGCTCGACCCATTATGCATTCCGGTGTGAGCAGACAGCGATCTGAAATGTTGCTTTTTCCTGCAGACAGAACTCCACTTTTTCTCCCACCGGTATTGTTTTCATGCCATACGCTACACTTTGGGGCTTGGTTTTTTGTTTTTTTTTTTTTTTACTTTAAGTAAGAGGCATTTAGATTTTTTTTATAGTCTAATATCTCTGCAACGCAGTCGCAGACACCGAGCTCATTATTTATTGAGCTCTATCAGTGACTTTAAGAGAAATCTTTTATATCAGATTTGCAGCGTTGTAATCTCCTTAGTCTGTTTGACAGGAAGAAAAACCACAGTGCATAAACTCCTGTACTGCCTCTGAGTACGGGCTACAAGAAATACATTTTTCAGGGGCTGGAGGGGAAAATCCTGGAGATTAAAGAGCCCGGAAGGCCCCACACCTCTCCTGGTGCTGACGGGACTTTATCTCCCACCTCTGAGAGGGAAAAAAATGCCAAGTCCCTTCAGGGGCACAAGACCCCGGGGATGGGGATCCCCACCATGGGCAAAGCCACCCAGGAAAATCCCGAGGCTGGACGAGGAACACAGCCCCTCGCTGTGCTGAGCTTCATCCCGAACCAGAGCATCAGCTGTGAGCTTTTCCTCTGGAACGAACAGAAACATCCCTGGGCAGTTTTCCTTTAGGTCCTGTTTAACACGGCGCGAGGGGCGGTGGGCGCGGGATGCTGCCAGGGGGTGCGGGCGGCCACCGCGACCTTTCCATGTGGTCCGGAGGTATGTGCGCTCTAATCTTATGAGGCTTAGGAGTTGAATTCAAAGCCACGTTATTATGACTTACCCTTTATGCTCCCTTCATGATGATTAATCCACAAAAATAAGAAGTCCCTTCTCCCCCCCCCCCATAAATTTGCAAGACGCAGAAGCAGCAATAAGCCGTTTTCTGGAATAATTGAAAGGGGGTTTGGAGGGAGCCTTTGCTGGAGTTCTGGGGCACATCAGAGGTGCCTGGGGGGACCGTGGCTTACGGCAACCTTTGAATTCAGGCAGTTATGTTTTAATCCCATGTTTAAATAACGTGATCAAAGGTGTTAAAAAATAGAGAGCAACAGACCCCCAGAGCCAAGCCTGAGCTGGTTACGCAGCAGCCGACGCAGTTCAGGGCTTCACCAAGAGCTCGCAGGGATGGGAGCCAAAGGGAGCAGGACCCCAGCTCCCGCAGCATCCTGAGCTCAGCATCACCCCAGCACCCAGAATAAAATGCATTTGGAAACCTGTGCCCTGGAGAAAGCCCAGGCTGGGCAAGCGGCCCCAGTCCACAGGAAGGAGCAGGTCTGAGGACATCACTACCTGAAAAGAGCCCTTCTGCATCTTCATCCAGTATTATTTATTTAGTGTCAGCTTCTTAAACACGCTCTGGAGGATGCGGAAGGTGTACAGCTCACAGGGCTGTTCTTCCTGACAGCTACCACCTCCTACATCAAGTATTAAGTCACGCTAACTGGAAGAGACACTCTGAATAAATAAATCCCAATGCCGCAGAGATACCGTGCGTTTCCCCAAGCCGTGCAGCACATCAGCCTGGGAAACTCAGCACAAAAGCTGGTTTCTCCATGCACAAATCTAGCAGACCTTTTCAGGGGGGGAGAGGAGGATCTGGAGCCTAAAGCCACTCAGGAAACCAGAGCAGCCAGTTGAGAGAAGGTTTTATACATCCCAGCTCTCCTCGTGGTGACAGAATGGCATCTTCATCTGGACCGATGGCATCCTTACCTGGAGGAAACCTGACGTCTGCAGGGAGCTGATGGCATCCCTGGGTACCACATCCCCTCCTTCCTGCATCCCTGGGTACCACGTCCCCTCCTTCCTGCATCCCTGGGTACCACATCCCTCCCTGCCGCATCCCTGGGTACCACATCCCCTCCTTCCTGCATCCCTGGGTACCACACACCCTCCCTCCCGCATCCCTGGGTACCACATCCCCTCCTTTCTGCATCCCTAAGTGCAGGGCTCCCCCCCTCCCCTTGAAACCGGGATCCCCCGCGTCCCGGCCGGGACGTGGGGGGATCCCGGTTTCAAGGGGAGGGGGGGAGCCCTGCCTGCAGGCTTGGGCTCATTGGGGTCCACTTCCCAGGACCCCAAACCCTTTAGCATCTCTCCCTGCCACAAACAGGCGCTGCCAGAGCCAGCAGAGGATTGGGTGCAGCCCCCCCCTTGATGTAGGAGCCAGCGGGACGGATGCCCACGTATCTAGCGGCAGGATTTGGCCCCATATGTTTTGCCTCTGCTTTAATTTACATTCCAGGAATGGATCAAAAAACCCAAATAAAAACGGAAAAGCGATGCCAGCTCCTACATCTGCCTTTGGAAAACTTCAGCTGCGGCCGCTAATGTTGCCTAATCCCGGCCAGACAGCGCAGCTGAGAAACTCAGCAGTGACGGGGTGGGGAACGCTGCCCACAGGCAGAAAAATCCCCTGGGGATCGCAGCCCTTTCCCACGGGGGGAGACCACCACGCTCCTGCCGTGGGAATCCCCCGGAAACCATTGCACAGGGATGCAGGGCATGCGGCTGCACCGTGCCGAGGGGAAAATCTCCGAGCGTGCACCCGCTTTGGCCTCGATTTTAATTGCTCGTGATGAAACGATGGCACCGGGTCCCAGCAAGAGCCAGCGCTTTCCAAAAAACCCATCAGCAGGCAGGCAGCCCCGAGGTTCAGCATTTTTCCAGCGGGTTCACGGAGAGGCCGTGTTCCCCTCCCCGTCCCCTGCTTTTTTGGAAGCGCTTCGATGTCAGCCAGCGTGTTCTGCTTTGATCAACAAAACTGCGCAGGCACCGGGGCGGATGGTAATAGGAAACAAATTGAACCAGGCTGGAAACGTTTAAAAGGAAACACACAGTGCGCAGAAGACAAAAAGCACAGCCTGGCGTGTCCCGTGCTACCCGGGGCGGTGTTTCACCCCAGTCCTGGGACATCAAACACCCACCAAGCCGGTGACAGCCCCCCCTGCCCCACACCTCCAAGCTGCACACGGGCAGACCCGTGTTTAGTTTTGTGGCTGTCGCTTTTGCCCTCCCAGGCACTCTGTTCCTTCAAATTCGCCCTTAAAACCCCCCTGCCTGGGGGTCGAGCTCTGCAGAGCCCCTGCGCTGTTCCCTGGGCCGTGGGTAGTGGGGAGCTGGGGGGGAACGGGGCATTTGGGGGTGCTGCCAGCCCTCCAGGCTCCCAGGAGAGCTCCCAAACCCGGGATGCAGGAGAAACCCCATGGTGATCCCTTCCCAGCATCTCCTGGCCCTGGTGCACAAGGAGGGACCGGCAGCATCCCCCCCCGCCACCGAGCTGCCAGGGGAGCGGGGTGGTGGGGAGCCCGTACCCCACAACACGGGGATGG